>JABUQX010103612.1:12500-27500 GCA_015478945.1 Trachelipus rathkii
CTTTCATAAGATCACTTCCACTTAAACATTATAAAAAATCTGACAAACACAAGAAATTTAAATTGCATAAAACTTTAAAATATGCACACGCTAGCACAGATACACAGACACTAAACACTACTTAAGAAACAGAGTCAAACAAGCCTATTTCACCATATTTATTCTATTTTTCCTCTTTTTCATAATTCCAAAATTTAATTAAAATATTCTTATTATTTTCTATATTTATCAATATCCTATTTTTATGTAAATTTTGACACTTAATTACTGTATATAGAATGAAAAATTTCTTTCATAATCCATTTCTTAAATTTGTGAAATTTGGTCATAAAATAGCCAAAATAGCAACCCTGAACAGAGTAACTGGAAAAAAAAATCATATTTCTTTGTCATTTTTAAAAATAAAATTAAAAATAACGATTAAATGAACGAATATTAAAGGAGGACTCCGAAAAATATTTTTGCTCTCGCTCAAAGTATTTGCTTGCTGTTAAATTTCCGCAAGCTTTCATACTGTTTTCGCCTTGGGCAATTTCATGCGAGCGCACCATTTTACCATGTTAAACTTCTCAGAAAGGCAGACGCTCGAGTTCCCACAAGCACCGTATTGACTAACGAAATTTTTACTCACATTGGCTACTCGAGAATGCTAATTAAATATAAAGTTGACTTATTGCTAATAGAAGCAAAATAATTATCATCTTTATTCTCAAATCACAGTATACTGACAATCAAAAATTTCTTTTATTATTTTCCCCTCTAGTACTCTAGTATGCTCCGCATGCTGAGCAAGTAATAGGAATTCGCCCCTTTATATATATATATATATATATAAATTATATATATATATAGTATACATAGATATATCTATTTATATATAATATATATATAGTAGTATATATATATATATAATATATATAATATATAATATATATATATATATTATAAGATCTTTCCGTTTGCGGAGACAAGATATATCGATTGTCATAAGTCGATTTTCGATGTATATGGTCGTTCATGCGTAAACACGGAATCGGCGTCCAGCGACAGGATCAGTTTTTAAGCGAGAAAATATATTTCAAATTAATTTGTTTTTAATAAATTAAATTTATTACTCGTAACTGTTAAATGAAACTGCAGAATTATTAGCACATTTACAAAATCTAAGAATATATAAATATATATATATATAGTATATATATATATATATATATATATATATATATATTATTATATTTATATATTATAATATATATATATATTATATATATATGTATAGTATATATATATAGTATAGTATATATATATATATTATATACTATATATATATATATATATATATATATATATAATATTATAATATATATATATATATATATATCATATAAGTATATATATTATAGTATTTATTATATATATATAATATATATATTATATAATATATATATTATATAATATATATATATATTATATATATAATAATATATATATATATTATATATATATTATATATATAATATATATATATATAATAGTTAACTCACCGCTTCATTCCAGTTCAGGTATTTTCTTGCAATTTTTGTTTTATGGATATTTTAGGCGTTAGTTATGGTTGAGTTACGTAAGTAACTCTAGCCTAACTCTGCTAACCTAATTTAACCTTACGTAACCTAAGCCTAACCTAACCTATACCTAGCCTAACCTAATTAACAACCTAAACGCTCCTACCTACTCCTACCAATATACCTACTCCTATACCTAACCTAACCTAACCTACCTAACCTAACTAACTATGACCTAACCTATTAATCCTAAAACAAATAATTAAAAAAGATAAATACGCTAAACTGGAAATGTAAGTGAGTGAGTGATTAACTATCATTATTTATATATATATAATATTATATATATTATATATATATATATATATAATTATATATATATATAGTATAAGTATATATAGTATATATATATATTATATATATATAATCTCGCGAGAGAGAGAGAGAGAGAGCAGAGAGAGGAAGAGAGAGAGAGAGAGAGAGAGAGAGAGAGAGAGTAGAGGAGGAGGAGGGAGGGAGTAGAGAGAGAGATGAGATTAAGGATATTGTTTTAAAGAAATAAGCTTGAAGATGTATTTATTGGCAATTATATGACTGGAGATCGGTTTTAGGGCGTATAGGGAGGTATATTTTCAATATTGTATATGGTTCTGGTTTGTCATGGTGAATATTAATTAATGAATGTTGTATAAATATGTTAAATAGACGTTACGAGGTTGATTATTCTATTGTATTTTCTAATATATGTAGTGTTGGTTTATGAGTTAATATGTACACTTAACGGGACTTTAGATGGCTATATGGGGTGGTGTGGTGGCATTTTGGATAGTTTGTCGTGAAGGAATGTGGATATAAGCTAAATCACGTTTTAGAAAGTATGTCTTAATCTTTTGGGTGTTTGACTATTATATCGCGTGTATTATTTTTGGCGTTCGATTATTTTATTTTTGCTTTATTCGAGAGATCGAATATGTAAATCGATATCCTTGTCTCCTGTTCTCAGTGAACGAAAGAGAACCTATATATAGTATAATATAGTATATATAGTATATAGGAGATAGTATATGATAGCGTAATAGTATAGTATATTAGTAGTTATAATATATTAAATAGGTGATATAGTGTATTGATATTAATATATAGTATATATATATAGTATATATATATATAGTAGTATATATATAGAAGTATATATATATAGTATATATATATAGTATAAAGTATATATAATTATATATAAGTAGTAGTATAGTATATATATATAAGTATATATATATATATATATATATATATATATATAAATTAATAGTCTTGTATTTTTTTCCTGCTGGATTTCGAACCAGGAGCCTCGCTGTTGATATGCAAGTGTTTTATCCATTGGCCACCATAAGCTAAGAAGGAAACTCTAACTTTGAAAGACTTTTATACTTCCGAAGAGAGGTTGTCAAACTTTGAAGATGACTTTGACAAGGCTTCCCCTCTCACACTTTGGGTCAAGGACGAAAGGACTTAAATATATATATATATATAGTATATATATATATATATAGTATATATATATACTATATAGTATATTTATAGTATATAGTATAGTATATAGTATATAGTATATATATATATAGTATATATATAATATATATATATATAATTATGATATAATATAATATTCTATAATATAATATAATATATATATATATATATAGTATTATATATATATATGAGCGTAAAAAGAGGGCTATAATGAGAAAATGAGAATTTAAGATTTTATATGACTTTATACCGCATGAACCGAGAAGCCAGACAGGCTTTTAAAACATAATAAAAGTAAATAATGTTTCCACAGAGAAATGTTTTAATTAAAAAAAAAACTATTAAATAGTTAAGAGAGAGAAAAAAACATCAGTTTTATGACTCATTAAATAAAACTTCTTTTATAATAAAGGACAACCTCAAAGTTTACAAGATTTAATTATAGATCATAGTTGGGGAAACTTTGAAGAGTTATAAAAAACAATTTGGCGGGAAAAAAATAGATTTTAAATTCATGAAGAGAAATTTGAGAAAGAGTTGCCACATGATAAATATTTGTTTTAAATAAGAATCTATTAGAAAAGATATTGTCTGTAATTTTAGATTACCTGTTATTTTGGGGACTAGCCCAAATGGTGGGCAGGAAAATGGGTGGACAGGAAAAAAGGTCGACACAACCTTTAAAAAACTTCCTGTACAGCCCGTCGCAGGCGTTAGGTTAGGTTAGGTTAGGTTAGGTTAAGTTTTGTTATATTCGGTAGAGAAATTCCTGTACAGCCCGCCGCAGGCGTTAGGATAGGTTAGGTTAGGTTAGGTTAGGTTAGGTTAGGTTAGGTTAGGTTAGGTTAGGTTAGGTTAGTAGAGTTAAATTTAAGGTCTAGTAATTGTTGGAGCTTCGTAAGAGGAAATTCTGTACGAGCCGGCAGCTGGCGTAGGTAAGGTTATGGTCGGTTAGGTTAGGTTCGGTAGGTTAGGTGTAGGTTAGGTTAGGTTAGGTTAGGTTAAGTTAGGTTAAGTTAGGTTAGGTTAGGTTAGGTTAGGTTAGGTTGGATTCGGTAGAGAAATTCCTGTACAGCCCGCCGCTAGTTAAGTTAGGTAAAGTTAGGTTAAGTTAGGTTAAGTTAAGCTTTGTTGGATTCGGTATAGGTCCGTTATTCTAATAAGGAATGAATTTGGAAACAGTTTTCTCTTTTACAGGGATAATAAAGATGAATTACGATTTAATGAAGGAGCGAAGATGATATTCGGAATATTTTTGAAAATAATAATTGCTAATTTGCATGTGAATCAGCGAAGTTTCTACTATTAGTTTTTATAGTATTAATTTCTAGAACCTTCTAGTACTACAATATAGGTTGTTTTTCTATTTTTCTTTTACTTTTTTAAAGCTTTCATCCAAGGTTTAAAATTAAGCGGATATATATATATCGTATATAGTATATATAGTAATATTATATATATATAATAATATATGATAATATATTATATATATATTATATATTATATCTATATATATATATATATATAAATATATATATATATATATAATATATATATGATTATATATATATCTATATATATATAATAGTATAATATATATATATTTATATATATATATATAATATAGTATAGTATAGTCGTATATATAATGTATAGTATATATATATGTCAGTGGCGACTCCAGTAACTTTTTACCTACGGGTTTCTCTCTCTCTCTCTCTCTCTCTCTGGTCTCCTCTCTCTCTCTCTATAATATACGTATAGTAGAATATATATATTATGATAGTATAGACTATATAGTAATATATATAGGTAATAATATATATGTATAGATAGTATATAGTATAGTAGTATGTAGGGTAGTATATATTTGTATTGTATTACAAATTAGTATAATCGAATATATATTTCGTATTATGTAAAAGATAAGCTTAGGCAAAATTAATTGCACACTTAGAATTTAAGTTAATCCTTGTTTTAAAGTTTGGCCTTGTCTTAGCGTATTGAGGTGGATGGGTGAACTTATTGTTTTTCTTTCAAATTAAGATATTGAGTATTTAAGTATTATATTATTTTTTAAGCGAAATTGTGCATTAAGAACTAAAGAAGATTTTATTAAAATTTTTTTTAATAAACGAGTGTTTTTATTAGATTCCTAGGTAGGAAAAAAAAATAACTTGTAAAAAGATTAAATTCATGAATATTTGTTTTAGTGTATAGTACCGGTTGTTTAATTTCTGTCCGCTATTCGAAGAAGCCCGAGCGGTCACGTTTTATAATTGATTGAAAAACAGCATTATTCAATGGCGATGGTTCTTACACTTTTTGTTTAAATTTGTACATAATCTTTTTATGTTATAGCATGCTCGTTATTCTCCTCCACTTCGCAAAAAAAAAAAAAAGAAAAGGAAAAAAGAGGATTTGGTTAAGCTCTGAAAATATATGATGATGACGTTTCTATAATGATGCTAAGCACGAGCAACACGAGTGTAGGAGTCGCCTCTGAGTATATATATAGCTATTAGGTATATAGTTATATTATAAGTAGTATATAAATTAATATATTATATATTTATATATATATATAATATTAATATATATAGTATAGTGTATATATATATATATATAGTAGTAGTAGTTATGATTATATATAATATATAGTATGTATATGGTATATAAGGGATAAAAAGGTAAAAAGGTAAGTTCAGAGAAAGCTTGAAAATTCATGTAATCCTTTCACCTCTTTACAATGTTGATTGTTACATGCTCCAAACTTATACACATGCGAATACACACACATATATACATACACACCTACACCTACACCCACCCACACAGACACACTTTTTATCATTTTTTTATTAAAGCCAAAAATCAAATTGCCCCTTAGATGCTACGAGTGGCGATGTCCAAAGAATACCCACCGTCCAATTCTCTCCAACTTTAGATTTTGGGGTGGCCGACCTCACGTGATGGGGTTGGTGCCGCTTAGACTCCGACATCTTTCTATAGTACACGTCTTTCGTTCTTCGTTAATTTTTGCAATATATGCAGTCTTTCTCCAAATTTACAGTGTTGATAAGAATCACCATTCACCACTGACCTCTTTTGACCTCTTTGACCTCTTTATGACCTCTATTGGTTAACTAAAAATCAGGTGTTTGTGCAAACACACGTGACCTAACAATTCTTGCTTGTTTCTATCTTTAATTTCATCCAAATTAGATGTTGTGCGAGTGTGAGCAAAGCCTTTGCCTGTTCTAGTGTTTGTAATTTAGACTCTCAAAAATTTTCTAACTAACTTATGGTTTTGATTCTCTTGCTTATCTATGACAAAATTCAGATTTACTCTTATATGTTAACACAACTGTTTATCCTAAATTCTTGAACTAACTAAATATCAAAATGAATCATATTTCGTAGATGGCCACTGTACATCCTTTAAATCTAAAAAAAAGCATATGTTTCTCAAGGTCCTGTTCTGTTTCTTATTCTTTTTCTATATTCATAAGTGACCTATTATTCATTTCAACATCTGTGCACACTCACCCCAACGAAGATAAAAATTGTCTAATTTTGTTATCATTAGTACTCTAACGTACCTCATCAATTTGAGTTTAAATTGGGAAAATTCTGTTTATAAAACCTTAGACTTTTCTTTATTTATAGAATAACTACCATTCCCTTTATGCTCGACGGTTGTATACAAATAAAAGTGCGGTGACTGTGAAACCTACTACACGTACGTTTTCTTTCTACTAGGATCGCTGAACATAAAGGTATTTCCTTTAGAATTTTTTTTAATTGTTTCGATAGACTTCCAAGGCAATTTGCCACATAAAAAATAAATTTCCTTTTTTTTTTTTTTTTTTTTTTTTTTTTTTTTTTTTTTTTTTTTTTTTTAGGTTACGATTCGGTTTAGGACCCAGTAGTTCAGGTTATGATAAGTTTTGTTAAGTACGTATATACAGTAAATCTGTGCCTACTTAACAAATCTTATCATAACCTTAACGAGTTTTCTGACCTAAAACCAAATGCATTAGATATGGCGCCACTGTTTACGTTATCAAGCATGGGTATTAAAAATATATACAAAAATAATTTTCGAAAAAAATTCGATTTTTCGTCATACTACGCTAAGCTCCATAATTACCGAATTTTTAATTAAATACACCATCGTCCTTATTCTGCGATAAAGTTCCATTCTATCTAAATCAATCAATGTATGGGAGAGCGTTACTATATTTTGGAATATTCAAACCTCAAACTTGAGGATATTCTATTCTCGCAATATGATTGCAATCTTATGGAGTACTTTATTATTTATAGTAATATTATATAATATATTATATATATATATATATAGTATATAGTATAATTATATATAAATATATAGATTATATATATATAGTATTATATATATATTTATTATATATATATATATATACTATATATATGTATATTATAGTATACAGAGGTGGGCATCGTGTACTCAAAAAAGTAGTTTTCCGTTATCGTTACTCCGTTACTCGGAAAAAGTAGTTGCGTTTATCGTTATTCCGTTCTTTTAAAGGAAAAGTATACGCAGTGCCGTTTACTCGTTTACTGGCCGTTCTTTTAGCTTTTCATTATGGACACTAATTACGGTATCTGTAAGCAATTTTTTGGTTGTGTGGTACATTCAATTTTAAATATTATCATTATTATTAAAAAATAAACATACCTCATGTAAGACCCTAGCAACTCAAGACTGTCCCTTACCATCCACCAACGATTTAATTGCATCCAGCCACCTTCTGCCATTCACACTTTCCTCTACACTCTGCACATCGTTCAAATTTTCATCCAACCATATATAAAAATATTTAAACCAGAACCTTGTTCCAGCTGCTCACCATCTAACATAACTCACAGACCGAGGACTGTCTTCACCTTACAACCATATAGCCTTACTCGCTTATCTATCGCTTACCGTTGAAAACATCTTCTTTTTACACACCTCTACTAATCTCCTACATCTCTCAACTCTCTCAAGTTGCCAACACCAAAACCAAATAATTCGCATATAATAGGTAGGGCATACCTCGCACGTCTCTTCCTACTCCATCATTTCTAACCGAGATTGGTGAGTCCGAGTCGGGGAGGCTGTAATTTTGAAGAAAGTGAGTCGGAGTCGGATATCGGAGTCGGAAGCGGTGGTCGGAGTCGGAGTCGGTTAATTTTGAAGAGGAGTGGAGTGCGGAGTCGGAAAAATTATTTGAAACGACTCTACAACCCTATTCTTAACCCATCCCCTGCCATCATACCTCTAATTCTTTCATAACGCATCCATATACATATTGAATAACAAAAGACATAGCACATCATCTGCCTCACTCAGCTATTAATATTAAAAAATCACTTTCAACTCTATATCTTTACGAGCAAGCTTTACTATCGTCCATATATATTGTTGATTCGCATTCAGAGCTTACCACCAACACCATATATCAATAACACCTTGCCATAGATGCGTCCGTAATTAATCATCTCATACGCCGTTTGCGAAATACAAAAAACACTAATTACAATTTATTGTTCTGCTCTCATTTTCTCAATCCTTTTTCAATGTAAAGATTTGATCCCAGCACATCCTCTGACCACTTCTGAAAGCCACTTTTGTTGTTCGACAACATATTCCTTCATTGTTCACTCAAGCTCATTCTTTCCACAGAATATAGTATAATATTTTCCGCTACTACACTTAATAAATCTAATTTCCCTTTAATTCCTAAGTTACCGTTATCTCTATTTACCCTTATATGAGGGTGACTAATTACTTGCTCTCTCTCCAATCTGCCGGTCGAACTTATGTCTCCAGATAACATTTGTTACACAACTCCAATCCGAGATTAATGCACCATTTGCGCCTCCGTTCTTTGATCATTTCACCAGTAATGTTCATCTATACCGGCAGATTTACCATTTTTCAACTTTTTTCGCGTCCTACACATTACTTGCCTCCTTACTAATGTACCTCATGCCCAAATATACCTATTCCTTGCACATATAAACCATGCCCAGTTCACTATCACTTCTTCCATTACTGGCCAATGTTATACAGATGTTTCGAAGTGTTTCCCACCAACACTCTAGTCCAAATTAATGCTCATAGTACGAAAGCACCATCTTTCATGTATTCTATCAAATCCCTTATTCCTTATATACTCCATATATATATTTATATATTATAAATATAATATATATATATATATATATATATATATATATATATATAATATATTATACATATATATATTATATATTATATATATATAATATATACTATATATATATATTATATATATATATAATTAATGAATATAATATATATATATATATATATTATATAATATATAATATTTATATTATATATATATATATATATAATATATATAGTAATATATATATATATATATAAATATATACTATATTATATGATATTAGTATATATATATAATATATTTATATATATATATTATTATATATATATTTATACTTATACTAATATATATCTTATAAAAGGTTTTTTAGCTTGATCGGGGTGGTTAATGGTTATCAGCATTCAAAGAAAGTCGAACACAATTGTTACGGACTAAAAAGTAACGGAGAAAAAAATAACGGAACTTATTCGGAGCGTTACAATGAAAGAAAAGTAACGATCCCCGTTACTCGTTACTGAAAAAACTAGGTTCGCGTTAGTAACGAGTCAACGGAGTAACGGATCGTGCCCAACACTCGTGTATATATATATCATATATATAATATTATATGAATATATATACATTTATTAAAATTTAATTATAAAAATTTATAATAATATAATATAATATATAAAATTTATTATTTCAAAAATTTTATTATAATTTTTAAAGGGTTTATTCCATTAATTATTAAAAAATTATTAAATAAATAAAAAAAAATATCTGAACAACAGTTTATAAAGATATAATAATATATATATATATATATAGTATTATATATTATATATATATATATTATAATATATAGTATATATATAATATAATATATATATATTATATATATATATATTAATATATAGTATATATTATAATAGTATATATAATATATATATATATATATATATATAGTATTATAGTATATAGTATATATATATATATATATATATATATATAATATATATAATATATATAATATATATATATTTTTTGGTCTATATAATATAGATATCCCTTTTACTAGGTTATGTCAAGTAGTTTGAAATGATTTTTTGCTATATATAAATACTAGTTATATATATATATTAATATATATAATATATAATATAATGATATATATAATATTATATAGAATATGATATATATATATATATATAATATATAGTATATATAATAATAATATATTATTATATATATATATATATATATAATATATATATATATATTATATATTATATATGATATTTTATATATATATAATATATATGATTATATATATTATATCGGTATATATATATACTATATATATATATATATATATATAATATATATATAATATAATATATATATATATATAGTTATATTATATAATATATATATATATTATAAATATATATATATATATATATAATATATATATTATATATATATATAATATAACAGTATTATATATATATGACAGTATATATATATAAATATATATAATTAATATAATATATATATAATATATAATAAATAATATATATATATATATATATTATATATATATATATATATATAATATATCTAATATTATATATATATATATAATGATATAATAATAATAATAATAATAACAATATAATAATAATAATAATATAATCAATATAATAATAATAATAACTGTTATTTTTTTTCTATTTATATATAAATATATTGTGTTGTTAGTAGTGTAGGACAGGGATATTGATCGTGTCCTTGACCGACCTTGAACTTGACCGACTCTTGACAAAAACCCACCTGACCTTTTTTTGGCCTTGACCCTATTTTACGCCCCCCTTTGGTCTTCCATGGGCAACTTTTCCGGAGGTAAATTTTGGCCTTGACCTTTTTGGCAACTTTAATTTTTTTGTGCAACCCTTTTTTACCTGACCTTGAGACCATTCAGAACCTTTGAGTCCTGACCTGATACCATTTCAGGACCTGATACCGTACAAGGTTTGTACGATCCTAAACTCGAACCCTGTATGTATCGGGTTCCTAACTTGAATAGGCTTGTGAGGTAACTATCCTGTACTCTATCCTAACTTGAGCACGCACCCACACCTACCACCACACAAACACACACACACACACACCTACACCTACAGCACACACACCACACACACACACACACACAACACCCACACACACAATCTCTACACACACACACACAACACACATCACAGCAAACACACACACCACACTAACCGTGGTTCATGGACTCACGACTTTCACCGTCCTTTGCATCTACACTTATCCGATCTTTTTTGCCTCAAGCCTTACCGTCTTCACCTGTTCGGTTCTTTCCTTGTTATAGGATTCAAACATATATAGACCACCGAATACCCACCACTCGGGCAAATTTATGACCTTTAGTCCACACATCCAACGCTATGATTTGAGAGAATACATAATTTAATTTTGAAGTCTATATAGCGAGTCCCGTGAATTCCCAATAATAATAATAATAATGAATAAATAATAATAATAATAATGAATAATAATAATTAATAATAATAATAGATAATAATAAAATAATAATAATAAAATATATAATAATTAATAATAATAATAATATAAAATAATAATATATTATATATATTATAATATATATATATATATACACCAAAAGAATTCAGATATAGAATTTACTATTTAATTTGAATATAAAAAAAATATTAAAAACTTTTTGAAAGTATAAATAATATATATATTTATTATATAAATTAATATATATATATATATTATATATTGTATATAATTTATATATATATATATATATATATATATACTATATATATATTATATATATATATATTTAGTTATATATTAGTATTATATATATATATATATGTATTATATATATATATATGGAAGAGAGAGAAGAGGGATAGATATAGAAGAGAGAAGAGGAGGAGAGAGAGTGACAGAGAGAGAGAGAGAGAGAGAAGAGAGAGAGAGAGGAGGAGAGAGAGAGAGAGAGAGAGCAGAGAGAGAGAGAGACTTTTCGTCTTCCGTCCATCATTTCGAACGCAGGTACGTACCCCCCCCACCCCCCCCTTGCCATCTTGCTGTGATCCTGTTAATATCGAAAATTTTTTATTTTTATTTAATCATTTATTATTTATCTTTGTAATTATTTTTATTTTTATTTATTATTTACTATGGGTTGATGTTAATTTTTAATTGAATTATTATTACATTTGAATTATTTATATTTTTATTAGGGTCTCTCGAGAAGGCAGCATCGTGGAACGATATCTTTTGCAACTAACGGCGCTGACAAACCGTGAAACCCAATATATATATATAAATATATATAATATGATATATATATATATAATATATATATTATATATATATATATATATATATAATATAATAATATATATAATTATATATATATATATATAATATATATATAATATATATATATATATATATATAGTCACAACTGGATATAATATATAATATAGTATATTATATATATATTATATATATATATATTATATATATAATTATATATTATATATATATATATATATAATATATATATATATATATATATATATTATATATATTATATAATATATAATATATTTAAATATATATATATATATATATATTATATATAATCTATATATATTATATATAAACTATATATATAACTATAATTATATAATATATATATATATATATATAATATATATAATAATATATATATATATATATAGTAATATATATATACTATATATATAGCTAGTATATATATATATACCAACACACCACAACACACACACACACAACAGCACACACAGCACACACACACACACACCACACGAGCGTACGTTCAGCATAACCAAATGACAAACACACACACCACACACACACACACAACACACACGCACACACAGGTACACACGACACACACACACAAACACAACACACACCGCACAAACACCCACGTCTACGTATACACAATGCCCCAACCCTTTGGTCTTCCAGGGGCAATTTTGAGAACCCGAATTTTTCGGTCAAACTTTGTATCCAGGGCCCAATTTTGAGCCTTGTAGCGTTTTTGACCTTGTAGGTTTGATGCCTCATACTTCATCCCCAACTTTTTGATTCTCACCTTCTAATGGCCCCATCTTGATGGGCTCAACTTGTCGGACATCAAGCTTTTGCTGGCTCATCGCTTGATGGCTGATCTTGATGACTCAGATTATTGATGGTTCAGCACATTTTGATGGTTCCCAATCAGCCTAATCTTTGATGTCCTACCCCTATGTATATAGGTATGAGGAATAGAATGGTGTATATTACAAGTTTGCTGAGGATGGTTCCTAGTAAGAGGTAAGCTTTTTCTGCCTAGCTCCTATCATTATGAAATAACACTAATATTAGAAACGCCTAAACCCTATTGTTATAATGTATGAGGAATCGATTGGTGTATTATTACTGATAGTTGCTAGGATGTTTCCTTTCTAACCTTTCTAGCCTTTTCACCACATCATAGAACAGACGTTATATTAATGTCTTCCCTAGGCCAACAAGCGCCCACTCAGGCGCAGCATGCGCTCGTCCCCGCAAGGATGGCACCCCGCACTCCGCTAAGGTGCGACCCGCCGCGTCCACCGCCGTCGTACCCGCCGCCGCTTGTGCGCCTCGTCAGTGCGGTATTGTCCGCGTACCCGCTGCCGCCGCGTGTGCCCGTAGACAATATTCCCGCGCGAATGAAAAACTATGATATCAATGTATACTATTCAAAAGAATTTGCTTTTCCAAATATAGCTATGAAGTCATTCATTTTTGTTATTTCATAACTTAAAACATTTTTATTAAAAACATTTTGCGATTTCTAAAAACTGTAACTCATTACAGACAGCTTTTATATTTTTACTTAATAATTTTTTAAATTTATAAAATTTTTTAAAGATTGTGATGTAAGAAAAAAAACCCAGGAGTGTCTGATTATAAACATTTATTTTACTACAATTTGTACGAAATTTTAGTTAACTAAACATTAATTACATACCTTAAGCAGTAAATCAGTAAATCATAGAGGTGTTACCTATACACCTAAGGGATTGTAAATGCTTTTGTTTTGTACTGTTTTTACTGCTTTAACTCATATGTTTTACTGCTTTAACTCGCATATTTATTAAAATGTTACATACCTTAAAGCAGTAAATCAGTAATCACTAGAAGGTGATTACAGTAGCAAACACACAGGGGTTTAGTATTGATTTTGTTTTAACTGTTTTACTGCTTAACTAACATGTTTTACATGCATTAACATCAATATATTTAAGTTAACATTACTATACCCTTAAAGCAGTAAATCTAGTAAATCATATAGAGGTTTTACAATAGCAAAAGGGTTACTATTGCGCTTATTGTTTACTGTTTTTAACGGCTTTAACTTCACGATGTTTACTGCGTTAACTCATATAATTATAATACATTACACCCTTTAAAGCGTAAATCATAAAATCACATAGAGGTGTTACATAGCAACAAGAGGATTTAGTATGCTTATTGTTTCTAACTGTTTTAACTCGGCTTCTAACATAATGTTTACTGCTAACCTCATGTTTACTGCTTTAACAAAATGTTTTACTGGCTTTAAAACTCCATATATTTGTAAT
>JABUQX010103612.1:35000-57129 GCA_015478945.1 Trachelipus rathkii
TTATTATTATTATTATTATTATTATTATTATTATTATTATTATTATTATTATTATTTTTATTATTATTATTATTATTATTATTATTATTATTATTATTATTATTATTATTATTATTATTATTATATTATTATTATTATTATTATTATTATCATTATTATTATTATTATTATTATTATTATTATTATTATTATTATTATTATTATTATTATTATTATTATTATTATTATTATTATTATTACTTTGAAAATTTTAAAATTTGGTCGTTTAATGTGCATTTTACCTCTGTTTACAAGAGTTACCAGGGTGCGGAACGAGGACCCATGCACAATGCACCCCACCATCCAATTTCCCCATCCTCCGCCCTGTGGAAACTGGAAAGTATCCGACTAAAGGTGCTTCTTTAGTTATTCGTGTTTGTAATTGAATTTTAGAAGCGGCAAGTTAGATTTAAGGAATAACAATTTTTCAGCATTTTCTCCTGTTAATCTCATCCTTTTCTCGTTATAAATTAATCCAGCTCTGCTGAAAAGTTGTTCGTTTGGTATACTACTAGATGGGCATAACAAATATCTTTTAGCCATCATCTTCAACTCTTTGAAGTTATGTTCGTTCCCTCTCCACCACATTAGAGGATCATCTTCGGGATCGATCCTTTTTTCTTTTTGATATTTTGCTATTTCATCCAAAACACTTTCATTAAACTCTATTTCTGTATCATCATTACTACTTGATGTTAAATGAGCATTCATGGTTTCAAACAGAGTTTTTGGCTTGGATGTTGAAGGTTGCTTTATTTCTGCAGTCTTAAAAGATAACTTTTTAAAAAGATAACTTCTGACAACCGCAGTTGTGGTTGCGAAGACTAGTTAAATGAGCATTCATGGTTTGAAAGGAGGACAACCGCGGTTGCGGTTGTCAAAATATGTGCGGTTGCTTCGCATTTGCGGTTGCGGTTATTCGATCCATCACTAATATATATATATATATATATATATATATATATATATATATATATATATATATATATATATATATATATATATATATATATATATATATATATATATATATATATATATATATATATATATATATATAATCTTGCTTAGAATATATATATATATATATATATATATATATATATATATATATATATATATATATATATATATATATATATATATATATATATATATATATATATATATATATATATATATATATATATATATATCAATTTATTAATGGCTTCTTTAAATTGCACAAGAAAAGAAAATTAATTTTAATTAGGAAAGTTTTCGTATTCTTAATCAAATCGAATGGTAGGTAATATAAAGACAAGATTTCTTTCACGTTTAAGCCAGTCATGATTAAAAAAATATATTTGCTGTATTTTTTAAGCAAAGTATATATCATTAAGTAAATATTTTCTTTAGCATCACATACATACATACATACATACATACATACATACATACATACATACATACATACATGCTACATACATACATACATACATACATACATTACATATTATACATATTCTTCCACACATACAAAGCTGCTGTAGAAAAACAGGTAACTAAAAAAATGTCTATATATATATATATATATATATATATATTTATATATATATATATATATATTATTATTATTATATATATATATATATATATATATATATATATATATATATATATATATATATATATATATATATATATATATATATATATATATATATATATATATATATATATATATATATATATATATATATATATATATATATATATATATATATTTATAAAGTATATATATATATATAAAAGTATATATATATATATATATATATATATATATATATATATATATATATATATATATATATATATAAATATATATATATATATATATATATATATATATATATATATATATATATATATATATATATATATAAATTTGTATGGAGAAACATAAGGATGAATAAAAGTTGCATACGTAGGAGGAAATAAAACAGAGGTAAATGAACAGTTTAGAATTAGGATAAATGGGGAACTTACAAAGGGAATAGGAAGTTGTTCTGGAGGGAAGTACGAAAGGTTAAGAAAGAAAGTAAGGGGTAAGGAGTAAGGGGTAAGGGGTAAGGGGTAAGGGGAGTCTTCATAAAATAAGGGATAGGAATGGTTATTTCGTGACTGATGAAATGAAGATAAGTAGAGTGTGGAGGGAACACTACTAAAATCTGCATTACATTGACAGTAATGAAGACGTGACAGTGAATGTGTGTGAGTTTGGTTTTATAAGAAGGAGTCGGTATTTTAGGGATGAGATAATTAGTAGGGAGGAGGTAATTGGTAGAGTGAGAAAGTTGAAGAAGAAGAAAGTTGTGATTGACTGGATTTGGAAGTTGATTAACCTAGTATTTGGGGAGGGTATACTGTATAGTTCCAAAGGATTGGAGAAGAGCAGTAATTGTACCCTTATAAAGGTAAGGGAGATAAGGGTAACTGTAGAAACTAAAGGGGATTTAATTTATTGAGCATCTGAGGGAAGATATATGCTGGTACTTTGGTCGAAAAGTGCGTCGAGTAACTGAGGGACTGATTGTTGAAGTACAAGGTGCATGCAGAAGTGGTAGTGGTTTAATTATTATATATTAAAGCAAATGAGTGATAAAATGTGAGAGAGAAGAAGAACCATGACAGGATTAATAGGAAAGCTTTGTGACAGACATTGGTGATATATGATGTTGGTGGTAGGCTTCTGAATGGATTAAAAAGTGTGCAAGTGGATAGTGAAGCATTTGTAACAATAGGTAATGATAGTGGAGTGTGAATGGTTTAATATTATTAATGGAGAGAGAAAGAGAGAGAGAGAAAGAGAGAGAGAGAGAGAGAGAGAGAGAGAGAGAGAGAGAGAGAGAGAGAGAGAGAGAGAGAGAGAGAGAGAGAGAGAGAGAGAGAGAGAATGTGTTAGATTGATAGAGAATAATAGAGAGTGAAGGGTGCCCTGCTTATTGTACGCTGATGATTTGGTTTTGTATAGCGAATCTGAAGAAAGTTTGAGAGGACTGGTAGAGTCGTGGTAGAACGGGCAAAAGAAGGTGTTTGGAAATAAATGTAAACAAGAGTAAGACGATGTTAGCGGGTGAGGAGAGTCCACAGTGCGAAATAATATATAAATGTGAACAATTGGAACAAGTTTCAGAGTTTAAATATGTAGACTAAGAAAACGGAACGGGGGATGAAGAGTGTTGTACGAGAGTTGCGAGTGGTAGGAAAATGGCTGATACAATTAAATCTTTTGTGAATGCAAAGGGACTATGTTTTGTGTGTGTTAGGGTACTGCATAAGGGTATGTTGATACCGCCATTAATGTATAGCAGCAAAACTATGGTGTGTAATAAGAGGTATAGACCCACTTTGCAGTCTTCCCAGATGGATAATCTTAAGCTTGTGCTAGGTGTGAGAAGAATTGATAAAATGAGGAATGAAGACATTAGGGAGTTGTGTGATTTGAAGAAAGGCGTGAATGAGAGAATGATTGATGGTGTTTTAAAGTTGTTTGGTCATATGGAAAGTATGGATGATAGTCGGTTAATTAAGCGGATGTATTGAAGTGAGTGTGTTTGGAATCAACCAGCTGGGAGAACTAAAAAAAATTTGATTGGATAAGTAAAGGAGTGTCTAAAGGAAAGAAATATGAATTTTCTTCAAGCGAGAAGGAAGGCGCAAAATAGGAGTGAATGGTGAGGTGTTTTGAGGAGAGTATGGTTGTTTGATTGACCCAGGGGCTAAACCATTACATTGAAGATATACCACGGTGTTGTAAACCCTGGGGGTAATTTTTGGCTGCGACGGGCTCGCAAGTAAGTATATAGGGGAATGGTATAGGGGGCTTTCCTTTCGACTTACGTCGTGTTCTTCTACTTAACAATTATATATATATATATTATATATATATATGCAAAAATTTTATATATATATGCATATATATATATATATATATTATGTTGGTTATTATATTGCTATTATTTTTGATAAAGAGTTAAAGATATATATTATATATATATATATATATATAAATATATATATATATTTATCTTATATTTTTTTTATATATTAAATATATATATATATATATATATATATATATATATATATATATATATATATATATATATATATATATATATATATATATATATATAATATATATATATATATATATATATATATATATATATATATATATATTTATATTATTGTTATTATTATTATTATAGAAGAGTATATATATATATATATATATATATATATATATATATATATATATAACCACTAACTGCTCCTCTGCGAATGCTGAAAAATTATGAAGCCCATATTGAAGTCGTGACTTTTATGGGATATTTATTGCATTGTGACTCACTTATTTCGTTCTTTTACTGTTCCATATACAAGTTATTTCATTCAGACCAAGAAATAAATTAGATTTGCCACTTAACCATGAGTGTGCACAGAATATCATATATATATATATATATATATATATATATATATATTATATATATATATATATATATATTATTTATATATATTATATATATATATATATATATATATATATATATATATATATATATATATATATATATATATATATATATATATTTATATATATATATATATATATATATATATATATATATATATATATATATATATATATATATATATATATATATATTTTACAGTTGTCACCACCACTCACGGGCAGAGCCCTATTCAGGGAGGGGGTGTTGCACGCTAAAATTTCATCCACTAGCGTAAATTACGCAGATGAGCACAGACGCAGGCTTTAAAGTGAGGGAGATTAAATTCAGCAGGAAACACAGGAGATGGAAGAGAATTCCACAGAACAGATGTGGCAGGAAAGAAGGAAGCACCCCAGCGAACTAGCCTGGAGTTACCTACATCAACACAAAACTCGTGCGCAGACACAGCACCCCTTGTGCCACGAGGGCGTCGTAAAGGTGGTGGTACGCGAGTGGTAAGTTCCCTCGAACACCTGCCGCTGCGGTACCTATAGAAAAGAGATAAAGCACCAGGGTCAAGTGAACTGGAAAGTACAGAACAGTTTATAAGCCTTTTGGCTTTTGACTCGACCCTGTCCAAAAGCCGGGTGAAACCAGAGCCTCCCCAGATATGAGAACAGTACTCCATACAAGGGGGATGAGACCTTTGTGAGCTGGAGGTAACTGAGAAGAGGAAAAAAAGTCTCGCAGTCTAAACAGAACTCCAGTTTCTTTGAGGCCGCCCTAGCAACCGTTGTGATGTGAGGTTTCCAAGACATTTTTTTGTTTATGTTAAGGCCAAGGATGTTTATATTGTCAACAGGAGAGACGAGAGAACCGTCGAAAGAGATAGGAAAGTTAGAAGGTGTCTTAGAGAGGGAGATTTGTAGAAGTTGGGTTTTTAAAGAATTAAATTTCACAAGGTTGAGACGACCCCAATCGGAAATTCTATCCAGATCAGCATAGAATCGGAAAGATTAAGACGAGAGGTCTAGAAGTAAAAGAGGGAGCAGAATTGAAATGAGTTGAAGAATGAAGGGTCGAGTCATCGGCATATGAGTGGATAGAGTTAGATGTGCAGACGAGAAGATCATTAATGAAAAGCAAGAATAAAGTAGGAGATAAGACAGAACCCTGAGGAACACCACTATTGACAGAAAAAGAAGAAGTCGCCCATCAACAACAGCCGATATTGAGCGATTTGAAAGAAAGCTAGACATAAGTAAGCAAAGAGAAGGAGGAAACCCAAAGGAGGGGAGCTTGGAGAGCAGTGACGCGTGCCATACCCGGTCAAATGCTTTGGATATGTCAAGCGCCACCACGCAAGTCTCCCGTAGTTCCTGAGGGCGGAAAACCATAAATCGGTTAAATAGGAAAGTATATCACCAGTAGACCTCGAACGCCGAAAGCCGTACTAGCGATCGGAAAGAAGAGAATGAGATTCCAGATGGTCTAAGAAGTGAGAGTTAAGAAGGGTTTCAAAGATCTTAGATAGAATACAAGTGAGAGCTATAGGGCGATAGTTAGAAGGATCAGAGCGGCTTCCTTTTTCGGAATAGGTTGGACATGTGATCCAACACTGAGGGAAAGTGTTAGTATTGAGACATAGAGAATATAGTTGAACGAGGGGAGGGGCCAGCTCGGAAGCACACTCCCTCAAAACTCGGGGAGGAATGCCATCCGGGCCACCAGCCTTCCTAACGTTCATAGATCTCAGGAGCCCATGCACCGATCAAATGTAATCACAGGCAAAGACATAGGACACCTGAGAGGAGAAGGTGGAGGAAGAGGAATGCCAGAATCGTCCAGGGTTGAGTTAGAGGAAAATAGGAGGCCGAAGAGATTGGCCTTTTCAGTTGGAGAGTTAGCAACAGAACCATCAGATCGAATAAGAGGAGGAAAGACAGATTTACAGAAGTTGTTAGAGATGTTTTTGGCAAGAGGCCAGAAAGATTTGTCAGTAGGAGAACCAAAGAGGTTAGCGCACTTTCGTTTGATGAAAGCCCGCTTTGCTCGTCGAAGAGTATCCCTGCAACGATTTCTAGCTGAAATGAAAATTAGCGAGAGTGATACTAGAACGAGAATTCTTCCACCCTTGATACGCACTGTTTCTAGCCTGAATGGCCAGAGAGCAACGCCATCGAGCCATGGATTATGAGGAAAGAAAGATGGTCGAAGAAGGAATGAACCTGCTCATCCCGTCAACGATTACAGCTCCCACCTTATCGGCAGAAGTCGAAGCGTCACCAGAGACAAAGCAGTCATTCCAATTATAGTTAGCGTAGAAGCAACGCAAGGCCCCCCAATCAGCCCGATCAAAGTGCCAGAAAAAACGCGTAGGGCAGGATGGAGCTGTTGGAGAGAAAGAAAATTAAGAGATATAAGGTTGTGGTCAGATTTACCAATAGGAGCGAAGGTGGTGTATTTATAGAGAGAAGGACCAGGTGAAACATAGGTCAAATGTGTTCAAGAATTGGTTAGGACGAGGAATGTGTAGGTTCTTTATTTGAGTTGCTCCAGATCGTTGAGAATGCTGAATGATTCGGCCTCCTCCACCTAAATCAGTATGAGAGGATCCCAACCATTCAGTGTTGCGTACATTGAAATCCCCTAAATAGAGGACCTCAGTATTTGGATGAGAAGATATAACAGTCTCGTGAGAGGTAGTAAGATATTCAAAGAAAGAGTGAAAGTCTGTTCTGTTAGGAGAACAGTAGCAGAAGCACAAGATTATTGTAGTAGAAGGAAGAAAGATTTTGAGCCACAGAGCATCGAAGTTAGGAGATTCGAGATTCACGAGACGTGTTACAGGAGTATTAATGTTTACATAGGCACATACTCCACCCTTCAGACGGAAATTATGAAATAAGTTATAGTTGGATACATTAAACGAGTTAGAGGGTGAATTCTTAGCCATCTGAGTCTCAGACAAGAGCAAAAGGTTAGGGTTAGAGTTAGATAGGTGATATTCCACAGAGGCAAAGTTAGATTTTAAGCCGCGGATGTTGGTAAAGTTAATAGAAAGCCCGCGCCTATGCCAATCTGCTATCTTCACACACACACACACACACACACACACACACACACACACACACACACACACACACACACACACACACACACACACACACACACTCACCTACACACACAAATAAAAACAATAGACAAAAACAAAAGAAGAAATTGGGATAAAAATTAAACAAACTAAATCCTAACTTAAAAATTTAAGCACTAAAATCAATTAAATAAAAAAATATACTACTATATACTGATAAAACCAAACTTAAACCTAAACAACTTTACTACACTTACTAAAATTTATTAAAACCTACAACTAAAAGAAAAAAAATGAAAAAACTAAATCCTAACTTAAAAAATTTAAGTACTAAAATTAATTAAATAAAAAAAAAATATACTACTAAACACTGAAAAACTAAAACTTAAACCTAAACAACTTTACTACACTTCCTAAAAATTTATTATATATATATATATATATATATATATATATATATATATATATATATATATATATATATATATATATATATATATATATATATATATATATATATATATATATATACCCTTTTATCCTGCTCGTACCAATAATACCACCAAAATTGACCTTGGATCTAGCTGATAAAAACATGTTTTTCTTTTTATCTGGTTTAGGTTTTTATTTCTATTACTACAGTTAGATATTTAATTCAAATTCAAATTAAATGCAAGGAATTTACTTCAACATTATCGTCTTAATAATAATAAAAAGAAAATTGACACATGGAATATAGGTGAAAAGTAACATACTTTCGTCTTAGTTAGATTAAGAAAATTCCAGAAAGATACATTGTCAATCTTCAAATCTATATTGTGTGTATTCTACAAGAAATTCCCTCCATAAATACCATCATAAGGTACTCGCACCGTTTAACATTCCTATTCTCAGTTTCAAATCGCTAAAATGTTTGGTGGGTGCTCGTGTTCACTGAAACTTTTTTCTGCAATGGACTCAGCACAACTACGATTCCAAGTTTTCAAAGCAATTTAGGAACGCATCGTATATATATATATATATATATATATATATATATATAGAAACTTATAATATTTAGTGGTTCAACTTACATGAGTACTTTAGATCGAACATAATTTATATATAATTTGATAATTTGTAACTATTATTCATCTTGTAAATATATGACAGAGGATGACTCTGCTGATACATTTAGGAAAAGATTCTACACTTTAATAGCATTGAAGTATTTTAATGTAAAAATAAAGGTAACAAATCTGCAAGCGATAGTATCTATATTATTATTAATTATTTATAATACTTTATATATTTTGTAAAGCAATATTGTAATAGGCAATGTCAGTGGAAATGTATAGAAATACGTGTTATTTAAAATGTCGCAATTAATATTAAATAGATTTACTAGTAATAATGTATATATTGTAGCTTATACCATAACGCAGTATAACTTGGTGAGTATCGGTCATAAAAAACTCTCTCTCATATTTAAAGTAATTTGAATATTCGATAGCAATTCGCATGAATCCACAGTGATTACATCTAATAAACAATTTATACATGCATTACCTAACTATACTCCCCTATCTGGCTACTATCTGAACGAGACGCGAGATGGGTAACCTATTTCAATGCGATTCTTTGATACGTTGTATAACCTTCCGTTTACCACACGTAGTGGGACAACTCAGTTCTTTGAAATAACTGAGTATACTTCCTTGAATGCATATAGACTGGCCGCAGTTTAATAACGATTCAGAATTTGTTTAGACTCGGATTTTTATATGAAGTGATATTGTCAGCAATTCGTGCAAAAGTTGCTTTTAAACTTGTATTATATACTCATCACAAAGTATGTCACCTAAGTGAGCGTTGTCTTCACCAGACGTAAATCTTCTGAACTGAATATCGTGCAGTGTTAATTAATATAAGCTCATCTCAAAGTCAAATTGTAAAAGTATTAGTAAAGTTATGGCATTACTAATGTAGGTAGGTAAGTAGTGATTTAACGTAGTATTTATTGTAATTGACTCAAATGGTATGCCTAATCTATTAAACAGATATTTAATTCACAGAAAAGATACAAAAAGAGACAGATTTGGATTGTATTTTATATTACGGGAAGTTAAATATTATGAGTTGTCTGAAGAACTTCTATATTTAGCCCAAATTGCTAGCTTTTTTCAGGGCAGTTCAAACTTTTGATTTATGTACAGCGTTTCTTTATCCGTCAGTTACAAAATATTTATAAGTTAATGAGTTATCTGAATAACTTAAATATAATATTTATTATATATGTTTAACATTAAATTGCTGTTAATAGCTATATATATATGATTAGATAATGGAAAATAAATGGACCTAATTATTATGCAAAAAAAGATTAGTCTTGTTTAAGAAGTATTAATTTAATCCATGTTTTCTTATACTCAAGTATGAGATCTTTAGCTTAATATTCGCTAGAAAAATGTAAAGGTAATGTGTAGATATTCAATATGTCGTATAACAGACTATGGGTAGAGTGAGAATGCGTGCTCATAGTGAAATACGTGGGTTCTCGAGAGGTTAAATGATTATTAAATGCTGAGGGAAAGTATAAAACGTTAAGGGTATTCTTACGATCCGAGACAGGATATATTTGGCTATATGGGCTAACGGGAATTATGTTAATTTGCGCATTTAGTTAGAGGAATAAGTTTAGTAGCTGAGTGTATATAATAGTCGGGAGACAGCACTCTTTTAGATATAAGAGTAGTAATCAAAGGATCACCATGAATGAGTGTCAACGGACAGAGGATAATTCGCAAGAGGTATTGTGCAGCCTTATGATTCGAATGAGGACACGTTGTTAAAGGGATTTTTGTTCAGGATTAATCTTTCAGCGTACGCCTGAGGCGTAAAGATGGATACTATAGTTGCGAAGAGTTAGGCTAATATTTTACAGATATGAAGAAGTAGTGAGATCTTTGTAAATAGGAAAATAACTAGAGTGGAACTGAGTGATGTAGCGTATGTCTTCTATCGCATTCATAGATCTTGGATAGAGGAGCTATTCAGGATAGAATAGAAACTATATGTGGAGAAGAATGTGACTAGTTTAGAAGATTGCTGTTATAGTGAGATTAGTTTCGCATGTGAGCCTATTGTCGTTTAGTGAACGCATTTTGATATATAGTCTATCTGTCCAGTTTTATCAAGGAGGTATAGTATTGAAAATCCAAATTAATATAAGGTGTATTTTGAGATGGTAGACAAAAGCTTGTAAGTGAGTGCAAGATGGGTTTGACGTTGAAAGAACGGAGGGTTATTAATGAGCACTCAGGGTTGAATGCAGTAATTGGTTATTATTAAGGAGCCTAAGATTTCGTGTGGCTCGATAATTGCTACTTTTTTATCGTTTAGGAATAAACTACATGCTGCCTGTAGAAAAAGAGTATGCATTATGCATAGGGAAAAATAAACATATGTCAGTGTGAGTCACACACGTAATTAGGTGGTTTATTGTGGAAGAATAGTTGATTGCAGGCATAGGTTGTGTACGTTCTTTGTATCACCAATGTCTTAGGTTGCAGCCTTACAAGACCCTGAGTATAAGTCATAGTGAGTTATTGGTACGAACATTGTTAACTAGGTATCATGAAGATCTAATTGGACTCATTCGGCAGGAGATATAAACTTGCAGAGAGAGATGATAAATAAGGGTGATATAGTGGCAAAGAGTTAGAGTCGCTGTGAATAATATATGTATACGTTATGTAGGTACAATGAGAATGAATATTAGAATATGGCTCTGACTGTCTCTCGAGAGTGAATGTTAGGAAATTCTCGTATTGTTTTGTGTGACGTGGTATGCCCTATATTATTTGACTGGTCATCATGTCAGGAAACAGAATGATAGGTAAGAGTGAAAGATTATAGGAATTTAAGTGGAAGAGGATTATCAAAGAAATGTCGGAGATATCGTCTGATAATCAATAGAGCTCCGTTGGGAGAGAGGGTAGAAAGAATGGCCGAGAGTAAGGGTGTGTGAGTATTATAATAATATTATATTTAATTCCACTATACATATTTACTGAGCACTATCCTAAACATTTTTGTTGTGATAAAGCGTATTAACTGAATTGTCTTGGCTGCAATAAATATGACGATTATTTGACTTCAAAGACAGCTAAGTTATATGAAGAAGCTTGCAGTAATATGGAATTGTGGATGTAAAATATTAGAGACTTAATATAGAGTGTTAGAAAATTTGTATTTGAGAAGTTGACGCGAGATTATGGAATGTAATTCGGAGGTTGGGGATGAGCAAAGTTAAATACTTGGGTTATGTTTAAGGAGATAATACCTGCTTTTGGAATGCGTGGAAAGAGAAACCAGTTAAGATGTTTGGACACGATGTGAAATTGAAGAATATGTAAGAGAGGGGCAGTAGATCATTGAGAGAGAATGATGGATTGGAAGATAAGAAGGTAACAGAGAACACCAAAGCTATGGGTACAAGACCGAGGAAGAGATGATGGATTTTACGGGTTAATGTGCATGATGCTGGTTATTAATCGATAAGTCATATGTAGTTCAATGGACTGTGTAAGAGGAATGTTATACAGGAGAGGAAATACATGTGTTATGACAGACTCACCACGAATATGTAATTTTGAGGTGGGCATGTAAGAATAATGATGAGCAAGCACCTGACATGTTTGAAAAAAGGATTGTTGTTGAACTCGCTTACATTTAACATGAATAATGGCCGATTGGCTACTTTGCAGAAAAAAGGTTAAATATATGTAAATTTCATATATATAAGATCAGTAAATGTACAGGTAATCTTTGTAGGATTTGGACACATTATTGTATAAAAGTATATATAGGATTTTGTTAGTTTACTAACTTATATTATAATATTATACTATATAAATATTATAGTCATTATTAAGCTAGCTGATTTGATCATGTGGTAATAATAGCGGTAGTATATCAGTTTATACGATATTATTTTGGTATAGCATTTGTTAGCTCACTTTATCACTATGAATAATAGTAAATAGGTGAGAATCATTTTGTGATTTATTAGCAAAATATTATATCATACATGATAGGTATAGCCTAGAGTTAAGGGTATTGGCTACCCAGATATCTTAAAAACATATGATTATAAATCATTATATAGTTTCGAAGTTTATTATGTGCTTATAAAATTTTCAAATCGCCTTTCAGTATGAGATGTAGATACAAGTTGGTGACGAAGAAAATATTATCGGATATATTCGTATTACGATTTCGTGATATCAAGTATGATTTCATATTAGGATTAGGAGAATCGCATTCATAGTACTATAATATATATGCTAAAAAATATATATTAATAATATATATAATGTTATATAAATATACTAATATATGTTATTAGAGATAATCTACTTAAAAAGTGAGAAATAGGTATATATATATTATTATTTATATTAGTATTTATTATAATATTCATGATTTTGTCTAGGTTATAGGTTATATAACTTTATTAAAACTGGTTTAGTATTGACTATACTATATTATAAACGTGAATATACTTTGGTATTAATGTTAGACATGTTTATTATAGTACGTTAGTGTATATGTATGTTAGGTTTTTGTCGTTTGTAGCATTTAATATTTACTTAGTCCTCACGGGAGGGATGTTAATGGTCAGAACTCTGTTACATAGTTAAAACAAAACAAGATAGCATTAAATATCATTCGTAAATTGGGATATACCCGATAAAATTTTGGAATTAGATTGTGGGTGCGACGATATTAATTGCAAGTGTTTCTTATGATTTAAAGTTTTAACTAAAACTATATTACAATAAAACTAACATAATAATAAAAATAGATAGATAGAGCAAAGTAGTTATGAAATCAATAGCTGGGAATGTGGAAATCCATAGTTAGTATATTTTTGTGTGAGTGACGGTCGAGTATACTAGATTGTTGATATTTTTCTCTACAGATGTTGTATTTTGGCTCTAGATGTCAAATAATCTTGATTGAATCATGTCTGCGAGGCTATGTTTGTGTGTATGAGAGGTATAGTTTAGTTTACGACAGTATTTTGTTATGTTAGGTTTTCCCATTTTATATTATATTTTATTATAGCGTATTAAATAAATTTATAATTAGCATCTGTTAGTACTTTATTGAGATTAGATTGAAAATTGTTATAACGTAATTAGCTCAATACTATAATTCGTGTTGGTCAGTAATATATATTATAAATAGAAAACTTATATTTATTATTATATTATATGTAATATTAATTTTTATACCTAAAATATGACTTGTGTCATATATTATATCATGAATAATCTTAATTGAACAAATAATAAGTACGAGTAATAATATATAAGTAAAAACTTAACAATCATTATTATTGATCTTTAGTCTTTGATATAGGTTTCCGAGTATGAATAAATACTGAGGGGGAGGTATATAGGAATATAGGCGGAGGGGGTGCACAGGCTTCGGCGCGAGAGAACCAGATGGCAGGGATAGATTTGATGCAATGCTTGAATTTATCTGAATAAACCTTGGACCTATTACAATACAGATAACAAGCGAATTAATGACCATTTACTAACATTTTTTGATGATTTTATCAGATATATGGCAATTCCAAATGCAGTATTATTAATATACTATATTCAAAATATTTGTTTTGCATATTACTTATGAATGTACTTTTAAAACTATCTCAGAATCATCCGCACCAACGACAGATTCAGTATAGGTAGGTGTACTGATAAATTTTTTTAATATACAACTGAAATGAAAAAAATACTTTTTAAGTGGTGTTGCTTTTGCCTCAAATCTGAGTTATCGCACGAATTAAACTCTTATGTCAAGGTCTATCATTAGATTTGTTATAAGATATTATATGTTAACGGTAGCAAAAGTTAGATATGCATATAGATAATGTTGTTAAATGATTTGTTGGATTAAGTTGTGACATCAGGTTATCGTTTTTGGAGATGCTATGTTGTTATAAATTATACTCGTTGTTATAAGTTATTTTTAGTAAACTTCTTTGTTTAATTGGTTTGCATAATGTTGCTACTTCGTAGTTTATAGGATATGGATGTGGAGCGGTGTGTACCCAGCCGTTTAGTAAGCAGGCTCAGTAGGTAGGTGTGTACTTTCTTACGTCTCACGTTCAGTTGCATGCCCCCTAATCTTAGCTTTATTAATGTGAACTTACTTCCTTATACGGTTCACGAGAGGGAGACAACTCATCACTTCTATGTTTGATGCTGTTCCATTCTTCAGTAAAAGTTGTGCTGCTTCAAGATCTTTATATTATCATGCTCTTTATTGTTTAGTTAAAAATATATTCCGAAACATAATCATCTTGGCAAACCTTAAATGTTGACTTTCTATCTGGAATCATAGATGACAGATTAGGAGCTCAAACTTTACGATCTCCTATTGGGACAGTGCTGAGGAAGAAGAGGAGTGAGTCAAAGTTTGTGTAGTTCGGTGGTTGTAGTTGAACTTATACCATGACTCTTACTAGAGATTTCCTGCTTTAGTTTGGTTTTGAACAAAGGCTATAATATTTTGCTGTTTACTAAAGCTACGTTAAATATGAATATCTATTATTTTTATAGTATTACAACATGAAGAAAATGTTTATTTATATTTTTTTTGGACTTTATTATTTTTTACTTGAACAAATAAATTAAAAGTTTGTCTGCTTAGTATGATTTTTATCAAAATATTGTACTTGATCAATAGTATAGTTGAATCTGTCATTGTTACTACTACTTACCTATACTATTCACGGGCCGGGTCCCACTTATATAGATGGGTTTGAAAATATCAATTCAAAAAAATATTTTCTCTTGTGGCCTTTATTATATTACCTGAATGTATGAACATTCGACACAAATGATGACAAAAAATATTTTCTCTTTGTTTCAATATTTATATTTAAACACTTATAGTGTAATAGGCACCAAGAGTAATTGAAGCTTAAGTAGTATAACTTATATCTTAAATATTTGTTTTTGGGGTATTATTTAAGTAATATTTTCTACTCTATTAAAATACTAGTGGATAAAAATTAACTTTACGGTTTCATTATAGTCAATAGTATAGGATAGTTAAGGTATTTATCATAATATCGTATTACTTTGATCAGCTATTCAATCGATTAATCAATTTTCATATTTTCACAGATCCTCCTTAGACCGGATTATCTTCTCCTTCTATTGTGTTTGTGCAGGATCCATCTCGTGGGATATAATCCTGGACTCATCTTATTGACAGATGGAGTATTAAAGAAAGAATGCTGCCTTAATTATCTACTTCGGCATCTACATTAAATTATTCTGTTAATTCCTTTTCGATACTTTGTCTTAGAAGTATATTTAATTAGAAGACCCAAGACTCTAAGACATGTTTATTGCTGTATTGCGAAAAATTTAAAATTTTATCGTGTTAGCTATCATTCTTATTTCTATGTACTGGTAACGCAACTTAGAAAACACCTTGCTTTAAGTTACTCTCTGTGTAATATACGACTCTCTCACCAATGCACCCATTCTTTTAGACTTATATTTTCTAAAAAATCGCACCTTATTTGAATATATTATTTCCGTTTCTCGAAAAGAGACTAGTCAAACTTAACTATAATCGTAACTATACACTTATTATCTCCACCATGTTGTCCCGTCAAGTCTAAACTATGTCTAACATCGTTAAGCAACTCATCTCTCTTGCAGAAATTGTATCCAACATTCCTAATCTACCTAGCTTGTGAATCACTGTCCATAACAAAAGCCATAACAATATCTGTTATTGATCGCGTATAGATAAGAGTTACGCTCAATGCATACCGACGATATTATGAACGGAGACAAAATGATGTATAATGGTTTGCATCCTTTGTAATAGACCTGCTTAAGTAGTCACAATTAGTTCACCGCAGTAATTTCTCTGTGACGGTATTAACCAGATAGATCTCTGTTAAATTTCTACTTAATTTAGCCGGAAATATTCTTTTTTGTTTTAACACTTTTTATTGAGATCGAACCTCATCTGTTAGAGAGACTGATACGAACAAAAATTCTGTTATAATTTTCTCCGCGTGTGTATGAGGGGGGGGAAAGAGTGTCCTTTACAATTAACTCGACTTTACAAGGGGTGTCGGGATAGGGGGAATAAAGTTTTATTTAATCCTAAAACTAATCGTAACTTAAAAATTTTGCAATTTTTAAATAATATTTGTAAGAATAGTCTCTTACTCTTATAGCTAATTGAAAAGAATATCCGCTTTCGATATTAAGAAAAAAATATCGAGAGCGAACAACCGAGTCACTCGATAGTATCGCTAAGTAAATTATCGCCTTAAAATATCGATATATCGAGCAAAATATAATATCGATATTATAGATATATCGATATTGATTTTTTGGCCTCCCTAATATATATCAATTATATATAAATAGTATTATTATCATAATATATATATTATCATATCACAATACATTTATCTCCATAATGTACACTCAATATTAATAATTTAATGCTCAGTATATATATCTCAATTGCGGATATAAAAATTTATATAGTATATATTACAGTTTAATAAAAAACAATAAAATTGAAGCAGATGAGGCAGTTATACTTCTAAGAATATTTGCATAATTAAATTATTTTACTATGAATCAATTAATATCAACATTTCCGATATAATATTAGTAATTGAATTTATTAATTAGTACTGATATTCCTAAATTATGTATATTAATGATTTTTTTTTTGTAAGTATTGTAGTATTTTACGAAGAATAAAATTTGGAGATAGTCCGTTAATTAAGGAGATTACTCTATCTTCATTCTTTATTCTGTTTTATACCAACACACTCACTCACACTATACATCATACATCACACATCAATACAAATAATGATATATATATATATATATATTATTATTATTGATATAAATATATATATATACTATCAACAATAAAGAATGAATTTATATTATAATAATATAATATTATAATATAATTATAATAATATTGCCTTCTGATAACTGGGTCTGTTCTTCGTTCAAAACTCTCAATCACATAATCTTATGTTTAGAATAGTTATAATTATCCTAATTATACTTATATTTCATTATCAGTGATTAGGACAAGCCCTGACAATGTTAAACAGTAAATCTAAACCTGAAAAAGGTATAAGCTGCCTGAATTCTCAATATACTCATCTAATAAGCCCAGATAGCTCTGCTTTATGTTAGTCTCATTAATATAAAATCATTTAAAACTCTTCTTATAAAACTCTACTACATTTCCTGATCCTCTCATGTAGATCTCAATACTCTATTATTATAATTTTCAAGTAATCAAATGGAATGCTTCTTCAACGCCTCGAGGTCTACTGGTTGATATGCTTATCTATTACTAACTGAATTTTTAATGGTTTTACTTGCCTACTTATTAGTGACACTATGGGGATCTTGCCTGGTGGCTAGATTGGGATCAAAATAAGTTCAGTTTTCCATGAGATCTTCTCTAGTGACACTCCGCATTTATTGTGGAGTAAATTCGGATCAATACCTTCCGAGTCCGTCTAAGAACTTGTCTCAATATTCTTTTGTGGGGATTCCGCTGAGAAAATCTCTTGTCTTCAGTGTCTCGGCTTTACAGTCTATGTCTAGTTTCTTCTTCTATCGGCTTCCAGAATACAGAGCTATACTACGTAGTTAATGAGCTATTACTATCTTTTTTCCTAAGTTTTTATTGTATGTATAGTTACCTTACAACGGTTTCTGTCTTCTATATACATAACTATATTAAAAATCCTAATTTTGAATCGACGATCTTCTATCAAAATTCTGTTATTTATCTCAAATATACTCCCTTATTCACTCTTGTGCCGATGATTCAACACCTGCCATTTACTTCCACTTCCTTTAAATAATTACCTGTCATACTCGTATAATATAACTCTCTTTACTAACATCAGAATTTATGCCCTCTCGTTACTTCGAAAACTCTTTTTATAATGATAATTATTTATTAGCTTAACTGAGTCATTGTGACTGGAAGTGGCGTTACTACGCGGAGGCGCCGAGATATACACCTAAGTGAATACGTTTGTCGATATTATTTCTTAAAATTGTATTTTAAAGAGACTTAATACCTACTCTATACTTCTTCTTGCGGTAATTCACCTATCACTCCCTACTCTCTCTCACTCACTAATCTAACTCTCAATTCATCCTAACTCTCAACGCTCTAATCACCTAACTTACTTACATAACCTAACCTTGAACTCTAACCTAACCTGAACCTAACCTAAATTACCTAACCTAATATTAACGGAGTAACTGCTTATAAGTGTCATATATATATATATAGTATATATATATATAATTATATAATTATATTATATCATATATAATATATATATATATATAATCTCTTCTAATAGTTCACTTCTCTAATCTCTATTCTCTATCTCTATCTCTATTATACTCTCTTATATTCTCTACGTTCTATCTATGATCATCTACTTATTATTATACTTCATTCTTATATATATATCCGTATATATATATATAGTATGTATATGATATTTATATATATATTCATATTATATATTATTTATTATATATATTATATATATATATAATATATATTATATTATATTTAATATATATATATATATATATATTAATATATATATATATTTTTTATATATATATTATATTTTATTATATATATTAATCGGCTAGGTTTTAATAAAAATAAAAGCGTTGTACCTCATTAACGATTACCATAACCTGGACTTATGAGGCCTTGTAAGTTATCTAAGTGATGTTACACAGCCTGCTAATGATATATTCCCAGTTATAGTATAGTTTTTGTTAATTCCGTTTAGTATTAGATTAACGCTTTTGTAATATTTTAATTCTTGTAATTTTCAGAGATTATTAAATATATTAATACATAATTTATTAAAAAAAAATAAAAATAAATAGAAGAACACTTCTATGATATTTTATTAGGTAGAAATTATCAATAACCTGAATACATTCGTAATAAATCTATAATTTTTAATAAAAATAAAAATTAAAAGAATCATATTTAAAATTATGAGCCTTCACATCATAAAATGAACACTGTCACTATCATATAAATAGCGCCGGGACTGAGTCAATCTGTTCACTGGATTACAGCCAATATTATAACTTGCACGTGTCGAAGTGTATGTTACATCTTACTCAAACAATTGGAGTTCCTGTAACAGATAACGGTACATTTATTTATCATATATATAATTAGTATTATTATATTATTATATTATATATATACTATTAATTAATATAATCTAATATATATAATATATTACTTATATCTATATAATATAATACTATATAATAAATATATATACTCTCTTTCTATATATTTACTCTGATATATATGATATACTATATTAATTGTTGTGTTTACCAGATTTATCTTATATCTATATCTCTTCGTCATCATTACTATATATCCTCTTCTTACTTACTCTATACCGTCTACTTCTCTCTATCTTCTCTCCCATACAGCACAAGTATCCATTCGGGATATCCATTTTCCTCCTATTTTCAAATCGAACGTATCCATAACCTAAATGATAGCTGATTCCGATGCCTTTTAGGATGAAAATTTTGGATGATTATATCCAGTTGGGAATTGGTATCCTTTCCGTAATTTTTTGATAACTCGTTTAATGTGTCCATTCGATAACTCATATTTCATCCGTTGGTTTGACAGATTGTAGGTGTGAATTGGTATATCCAGTGGATAACGAAGATGTTCGTATATATATACCGCAGATGTATGCATTTTGTTAAATATATTTTCCCTATGGAATACCTATATTTGGTCATCATTTGGATTAGATTTTTAGTGGCCTTTCCTCTAATTATGGATAGCGCACATCGGTTATATCCAAATCGGGTATCCATATGACATTGGCATCCGGTTTTATCCTAGGGAATATTTAAATAATGTTGGCTTCCTGGATTTCACGCTTTTGAATTGGATATACCTTCCGTAATTTTTTTGAATAATCGTTTATGTGTCACTTCCGGTTAACTACTATTGTTCATCCGTTGGTTTGACGATTGTAGTGTGCATTGAATATCCAGTGGATAACGAAGTTTAATTTCTGTTACGATTTTGTTAAATATATTTGCACCTATTGATACCATTATTTGGGGTCGTCATTTGATAGTGATTTTAGTGCTTTCATCTAAAACTTATGGATAATGCACATCGTTATATCCAAAATCGGTATCCATATGATATCTGCATACCGTTATCCTTGGGATATCTTACAATGTTTGGCCTGATATTTACAGTTTTGAATTGGAGTATCCTTCGTACTTTTTTTAGGAAACTCGTTATATTGTGTCTTCGATGAACTTATTATTTTTCATCCGTTGGTGTGACGATTTAGTGTGCATTGTCGATATCCGTAGATAAGAACGATGATTCGTTATTAATACTTCTACTGACCATATGTAGATTTTGGCTAAATATTTGCTTATTTTGAATAATAATAATATTTAGTCGTCATTTGGATATAGATTTTTAGTGCGCTTATCCTCTAACTATAGGTTTATACGCATAATTATATGTTATGATATATATCCATACTACGGTTATCTCTCATAGACATACTGGCATACCGTATTTATCCTGGTTGATTATCATTGTACATTATGCTTTAATCCAGTGGATAATATCATTATTTTGTTAAATTTGTTTTAATCTAATCATAATATCGTTTCCGTGATACTACTGGATATAAATAATTTTTTAGAAATTAGATGTTGAATAATGATGATGCGATTATTCCATTAATTAATGTATATCCATATATTATATTATATATATTATATATATATATATATATAATATTTAGATATATATATTATATATAATATAATATATAATTATATATTATAATATTATATTTAATATATAAATATTAATTAATAATTATATATATATATATATATCATATATATATATATTATAATATATAATCACTTTATATCTCTTTATATATATTTTTTTTTAGTATTGTTATTATATTTGTTATATTTATGTTGAGAATTAATTATTTGACAGATTGATTGATTGATTGTTTAAATTAATTTGATAAACTCTATATTGGTAAAATTTTTACAACTAATGATAAACTATTATATTTACTTAGTAATTAAATCATTTTTTTATTTTATTAAAATGGATTATTTTAAAAAACTTTCCTTATTAGAATTGGAAATATTTATTTAAATAAAATAAACTAATAATTGTAATTTATATTACAATTATTTCAATGTTTTCTTAATTTTTTGCCAGTATTTAAGGTAAAATATAATTTAAATTTATATTATTTAATTAATACTATAATTGAATGGTACTCTAAAATTTAGAATTCTCTCACTAATATATAATTTTATAAAAG
>JABUQX010103613.1:0-27500 GCA_015478945.1 Trachelipus rathkii
GAGAATGAGGTATTTTCTGCCGTACATAGGTGTCGCATTGTCCCGTGCTCTTACTTAGTGGTTTCAGGCAATTTGTCGATTTTGTATCTATTGCTGGTAATGGTTCATCCATCGTCAAAAGTCTATAAGCAATTCGCCTCTGAGCCGCTGCAGACACGGTTTGCGTTAGAGGACAGGATATGACTCGAAGCGCAAGGGAGAGGACTTTGATTCTTTAGCTTTCAGGATAGTGGCCTTTCTCATGGTTTTTATTTTTACCAACCGTCACTGCAACTATTTAGAATGAGTGACACTCGTCTGGTTGACGTCAATAGGGCTGCTCCGTATCTCTTGTCAGAATCCCGAGAAACGCATTCCCTCGTTTCGGGACGAGTTCACCGTTTCTTCTGAATCTGTATAGTTTGCTCATAGGCGTTGGTGTGGGGCTGCGATAACTAGATTTTGTAGAACATTGTGAAATATAATAATGTACAGTGTGATCGCAACAGAAAGTAATTGTGAACTGAGCACTTGTTCAATTCATCCCGCTGCATTCTAGATACCAGAATGAGCGCGAGTTTAGTACGAATTTCTCACACGGTCATACCTCTGAGTGTCAGCGAATCGACTTATAACGCAGAGCTGACCATGTTGGCAAGTAAGTACGGTGTCATATTAACAACATGATTTGATCATCTTTTTTATTGCTTTTCCTGTGGTTTATCGTTTTGCTCCCGATCATAAATGAGTGTGATCATTTTTTCTCTCCTGGCCTATCTCTTCTTATTCGGTTTACAATGTTTTCATAAAACATGTTATGCCCTTTACCCAGGGTTATATTTTTCTCAAGGACCGAGGTTGGCATGTCCGCGAGTATAGAATGTGAGATTCGACGGCAGTATGGCAATGGAGCACGTGCATCCGCGGCTGGGAGAGGATCAGGATTTCGGACGTGTCGTAGCCAGAGCAGCGACGAGAGCGCAATCGGGCGGCTCATCTGGGTGAGATGATTATCGCTACATACCTGCACGCACATTTTTTGTATTTTCTTACATACATTTTCAAAAGTTTCTATCTTTAAAAGTTACGGTTACATATATCAATACTTTAAGGGAATATTAGCATTAGGCCCTTCCCCGACATGTCTTATGTGAGGACACCTGTTTCATTTATAATTTCACCTCTTGTTTAGATGGGTGATATGCATATTTGTTAATAAGCTGTAACAGTTGTCTGATAAAATATTTGCGCACGTAGTAGCGTTAGGAATTCACGGCGTACACTATGTGAGTTAAATTTAGGATGTTTAGGAATCGCTATCTGGAAGGAGAATGATAATGAGTATGTGACGGCGGAGAGAGGAGTCTCTGAAGATATGGAGCAGCGCTACTGAGTATAGATCTGAGGACCGCGTGTTATAAGCACTGTCTGGGATAGATTTGATCTATCGTGAAGTTAACGCCGACATCACGCAGCGAGTCGTTTCTTGGACATCGATGCGGCGATCACGTCATTTTCTCTTGGTCTATAAACTACATGCATCCTCCCATCTATATCATTCTCCGTAAACAAAGATTCTGCATTTTAAGTTCCGTTCTATTATAGCAAATTTATCGGTTCCTAAAGGGTCTTAATATTTTCATTTGCATTGAGTGGCTATTTTCACATCTAATTTAACTATAGTATTTGTTGAAATATTACTTATATTCTTCTTTTCCGATACAACTTTTACACAGGTGGCTATAGCTTTAAAGTGACAACCAACTGCGTCTATTCCCTTATCTGTCTTACTGGTAAGCAAATGTGATCTAATAAGTTCAGGGTGGATAAAATTAACTAGTGCTAATGGCTCCGAGTACCATTGAAACTTGAAACTTGTTTAGGTATTAAGTGTCCATTTGTGCATCACCTGGACTTCGGATACGACATCGCTGAACATTGCTTTAATTTGATAAAAGTTTCTTCAATTTTGGTTCGATATGAGAGGGAAAAACAATTATTTCAATCTTTTTATAATTTTTTTTGAATGGTTTTACTCAATGAGCATAATTTTTTCTTGCTTTATGAAAAGCTTTGTTTATAGCATATTCCGGGTAATATATTTATCAAATTCAGTATCATTAATTCAGTCCGTTCCAAACACTCTTAAGAAGAAACTTATGTCAAAATTTCAATTAAACAATGAAGATAATAATTCAGGAATTTATAGCATAGCTTGCAATAATTGTGATAAAAAATATTTCGGTGAAGCTGATGATTTCAAAAGACTTGTACATATCAACATGGATATACCCTGATGTGTGGAGACCGCAACTCTGCTTTGTACCAGCATATGAATGAGCATAATCATGCGCTCAACATGAATTCCGCTTAAATAATTTTATCTTGCAAAAATGTTGAGAATAGAAAATTCATTGAATCATTTTATTATAAAAAACACAAATAACTTCAACAAAAATCCAGGAGAAATAAATATTGATAACCTGTTAAATAATTTATTATTGGAGGAAAAATGTTACAAAGGGCTTCTTGGAAAAATACAGTAAAAGTTTGGGCGAACCAACTAAAGCTGCCTAATGTTCATATTTGATTTGTTTTTCTTGTTTTATATTTGGAATCCCTTGAATAAAGACCTCCAGGTGAAGGGGTCGAAAGCTTTTTTTTTTTTTTTTTTTTTTTTTTTTTTTCTATTTTATTATTTTTTTTTTTTTTTTTTTTTTTTACAGTTGTCACCACCTACTCATGGGCAGAGCGCCTGATTCAGGAAAGGGGTGTACACGTTGACAGACGCCAAAGATTGCTATTACCGCTAAGCGCAAATTAACGCAGATGACACAGACGCCAGGCTTTAAAGTGAGGGCAGATATAAGATTCAGCAGGCAAACACAGAAGAGTGAAGGAAGAGATTCGCACAGAACAGAGCGTGGCAGGAAAGAAGGAAGCACCCGAGCAACTAGTCCCTGGAAGTGTACGCAATATGCTACACGAGGAACACTCGTGAGCAACACCAGCACCCATTTGGGTGGTTACGAGGCGTGTAAAGGTGGGTGGTACGCGAGTTATGGTAAATGATTTGCCCTCAAACATCTGCTGCTGTAGCAGCTATAGAAAAGAGATAAAGCATCCAACAAGTCTCCGCCGCAAAAGGATAGAGGGTGCAAGTGAAAGTGAAAGTAAGAACAGTTTATATAGGCCTTTTGGCTTTTGACTCGACCCTGTCCAAATAAGCCGGGTGAAACCAGAGCCCCCCCAGATAGGAGAGCAGTACTTGGTACTCCATAGCAAGGGCGGATGAGACCTCTTGTATAGCTGGAGTGAAGCTGAGAAGAGGAAAAATAGTACTCGCAGTTCTAAACCAGAACTGAACCAGTTTCTTTGAGGCTCGGCCTAAAGCAAACCGGTTGTGAGTGTGAGGTTCAAGACAATTTTTTGGTTAGTTGAGGCCGAGGATGTTTATGATTGTCAACAGGAGAGAGACGAGAAACCCGTCGAAAGAGATAGGAAGTTAGAAGGTGTTTTAAGAGAAGGGAGATTTGTAGAAGTTGAGTTTTTAAAAAGAATTACTAAAATTTCACGAGGTTGAGACGACCCCAAATTCGGAAATTCTAGCCAAATCACGCGAGATCAGAATCCGGGAACGTGATTGTAGACGAGAGGAGGCAATTCTAGAAGTAAAGAGGGAGCAGAAGTTGGAAACTGATATGAGTTAGAGAATGAAGGGTCGAGTCATCGGCATATAGTGGATAGAAGTTAGATGTGAGCAATAACAAGATCCTAAAGGAAAAATAAGATAGAAGTATGGGGATAAGGACAGAATCCTGAGGACCAACGCTACGAATGAGCAGGAAAAAGGAGAGAAAGTTCGCTCCATCCGACCAACAACGGACGATAGTTGAGCGACGTTGAAGAAGCTAGACATAAGTAAGCAAAGAGAAGGAGGAAACCGCTTGGAGGGGAGCTTGGAGAGCATGACGCGTGTCAAGACCGGTCAAGATGCTTTTGGAGTATGTCCAAGCGCGGACACCAGGGCAGGTCTCCCCGTGGTTCGCTAAGAGCGGGAAAACCATAAATAATGTATTAAATAGGAAAGTATATCTCCAGTAGACTTGAACGCCGAAGCCATACATGGCGATCGGAAAGAGAGATGAGATTCCAGATGGCTCGAGTAAGTGAGAGGTTGAGAGGGTTTCAAGGATCTTAATAGAGATACAAGTGAAGAAGCTATAGAGGGCGATAGTTAGAAGGCATCAGAGGGCGACTTCCTTGTTGTCGGAATACGGTTGGAGCATGTGCGGTGCTTCCAACACGTGAGGGAAAAGTGGCTAGTATTGAGTACATGAGAATATAGTTGAAACGAGGGCTGGGGTCGCACGTAAGCAATTCCCGTCAAACTCCGGGGAGGAATGCCATCCCGGTGCCACCCGCCTTCCTAACGTTCAGTAGATCTCAGGGAGCCCATGCAGCCCGTGATATCAAAAGTGTAATTCAGAGCAAATATGCATAGGACACCGTGAGAGTTTGAGAAGAAAGGAGGATGGAAGGAATGCCAGAATCGTCAGGTGTGAGTTATTGAGGAAAGATAGATAGGCCGGAAGAGATTGGCCTCTTGCTCAGTGTGGAGAAGTGTAGCGACGGAGCCATCAGGATGAATTAAGAGGAGGAAAGGACAGGAATGCTTCAGCAGAGCAAGTATGACTGTGTAGAGAATGTATTTTGGGGGCAAGAGGTAGCGCAGAAAGGGATTTATTCAGTAGCGCATGAGAACCAAGGAGGGTTAGCTGTCGGGGCACTTGTCAGGTTTGATGAAAGCCCCGATGTTTGCTCGTCGGAAGGAGGTATCTCTTGCAACTGATTTCTAGGCAATGAATGAAAATTAGCGAGAGGTTGGATAGATAAGAAGCTGAGCAATTGGTTTTTCCAACCTGCCGAAGTAACGATTCGGCTGTTGTCTACGGCGTGAGATGGCCAGAGCGAGGAACAGGACGAGCAGAGCGGGTCGAAAGCGCCTGATTTGATGGACGGACGAGAAAGGAGATTTAGTTCGAAGAAGGATGAACCTGCGGTCATTCGACCCGTCAAGCGATTACAGGCTTCTCACCCTTAGGTTGGGCCAGAAGCCGAAGCGGTCACTCAGAGAGACAAAGCAGTCCTTCCATTATAGGTTAGCGTAAGAAGCGACCGCACGGGCGCGCGGTCCCGTAAGATCAGGCTTCGCCTGCGGGATGCAAAGTGCCAGAAACCGCCCATGTAGGGGGCAGGATGCGAGCGTGTTGAGAGGAAGTATTACTAAATTAAAGAGATATACAGGTGGTGTGCAATTTAACCAATAGGGGGGCGAAGGGTGGTGTATTTATAGAGAGAAGATTGTTGGTGAAACATAGGTCAAGTGTGTTCAAGAAATTAGGTTGGGAAATCCGGAATAGTGTGTAGGTTTCGTTTGATTGTAGTGTTTGCTACCAGATCGGTTGGAGAATGCTGAAATGAATTCGGGGCCACCTCCCCACCTAAATCAGTATGGAAGAGGACCCAACCATTCAGTGTGTTGTGTACATTGAAATCGCCTCAACTAGAGCGAGTTCTCAGTAATTGTGGATGAGAAGATATAAGTAATCTCGTGATGAGAAAGTAGTAAGATATGTACAACAGAAGGAGTGAAAATCTGTTCTGTTAGGGAGCAGTAGAAGCGGCAGAGAAGCACAAAATTTTGTAGTAGAAGGAAGTAAAGATTATTGAGCCAGAACAAGAACATCGGAAGTTTTAGGAGATTTCGAGATTCAACGAGACGTGTTAACAGGAGTATTAATGTTTATGTAGGCACACACTCCACCCTTCCAGACGGAGATTATGAAATAAGTTATAGTTGGAATACATTAGCAGACAAAGTTAGAGGATGAAATTCTTGAGGCATCTGAGTTCAGACAAAGAGCAAAGAGGTTAGGGGTTAGATTAGAGAGAGCGTGATATTTTGGGCTAGCCACATAAGGCAAAGTTAGCGAAGTTTAGTGCACGGATGTTGGTGGAGTCCAAATAGAACAGCGGGCGTCCGCGCCTGATGCAACGCTGCCATCCAGTCTCTCCTTCCGTCCCCGGGCTGTCGGTTGCCTGCGAGAGTCGGACGACATCACGTTGGCCACTGGTGGTCTCACAACAAGATTAGAGGGTTCAAGTGGTCACATATACACAGCTATCAGATCACACGAGACGAGAACCTAGACATAAAGCGGACCAACTATCTATTAGTTTTGCCTGTGATCTCCAAGCTTTTTGTGTTGTTTTATTTTATCGTGCTTGATTGTTTCGCCTTTATTTTTTTAAAATCATTTGCGTTGAGCAAGTTAATAAGCCAGGAGAGAAATGTTAAAGAGACATAGTCTATGATGACAATCGTTTTATTTTTTTTTAAGCGTTTTTTATTGTTTTAGGATTTAATGGGTTTAGTTTCGTGGTTTATCAGTAGAATTAGTAGGGTTTAAATTTTGCTTTAATAAATTATATAATTACCTGCCTAATTATTTTATCCAATTTTTAAACATTTTATCATATAGTATATACTATATGATATAAATAATATTATATATATATATATAGTATGATACTATATATATTAATATTATATATATAGTACTTATATACTATATAGTAGTAGTATATATATATATATAGTATATATATATGATACACTATTTCTTCCTTTAATCTTCATGCTTCCTCTTTTCCCCAAGAACTGGGAGATAAGGTGCGTGACAGAGATCCGGAAAAAGAAAGTAGTAGAAGAATATGACAATGGTCGAAAGAACTGCCAGCCTTACCGCCCCTCAATATATAATATATATAGTATAATATATTATATATATATATAATATTATATATATATATATTATACTATATGATATATATATATATAATATATATATATATATATATACTCTGATAGTAGTAGGCGTTAGGTATAAGTATATATACTATCATATAGTATATATAGTATGATAATATATATATATAATATATATATTAACTATATATATTATATATATATATATATATATACTATATATATATAGTATATATATTAGTATATATACTAGCATCAAATATTATAACAGCTTCTTGTACTTAACATAGACTAAACCTGTCATTTATTCACTATGTATAGTTGTAAATTGCACTCTACCCTGGATTTTGAAGGTGCTGTCCAAATCGACCATAGATACAGCGTAATGCTTCTTAGGTGCAGACTGCAGCATCATTGGGCCGATAGGAGGGGGTCAGGGCGCTGAGCTGTAAAGGGTGAAGTAGGTTTAGGAAGTCGGAAACGGCAGGAGCGGACGTCAATGAATTTGTTTGGAGTTCCTCTCTTACCGGGAGTACGGCGTTTTTTTTCGTATTTCATACATCAGCTATCGGAGACCACACACAACAACATACAACCTACACACGCACATACGCACTACGCACGACAATTATATATATATATATATACTATGAATATATATATATATAATATATATACTATAGCTATATATATATATATACTTATTATATATATTTATTATATATATATAATATATATATATATATATATATATATATATAATGTTATATGTATTCGTGTGTGTGTGTGAAACAACGGTACTTATCCCTCGCTTTAAGTCTAGAAGGCTAGATAGGAACAGCAGCAGCTACATTGGCAAAGCTCGGTAACCATCAGGATATGGATCATGTCTTTCGACCAACCTCTCAATAATCATTCATTTATTGTTTTTTTATTTATTTTTTACATTTTGTAATAAACTTTATACGCTTATTCGAATTATGTAATTGATTTTTCTGTAGGTGTCGTATTTTCGAGATATTCATTTTTGAAAAAATATTATTATTTTTTTTATTTAGTTTTACTTTTTTGTACGCTGATTCCAAATATGTAATTGGTTTTCTGTATTAAGTGTCGTACTTTTCGAAAGATATTTCTATTTTTGAAAAGTATTTAAAGAATGTGATTTTTTTAAATAAATTGTTAAAATATTTCGAACTTTTGAATCAATGTCCGTTACCACTGAAATTTACATTGTTAGTATCATATACTAGAATATGTTAAAAAACAGAAGACGAGAGAAAAAATAAAACATGACGAGTCATAAAACAATAACAGGGCATGATATATTAGGTTATATAATCATTATAGGTATAGGTAGTAATATAGTAGTTAGTAGTAGGTATTATACTATAGCTATTTATATATATATATATAAATATATAATATATAATATATATATTTATTATATATACTTATATATATATATAGCGTAATATTAATATATTCTTTTTTTATTTATTTATGATTCTTTGTAAGTATGCAAATTTATAGATAGCCTCCCAGTGAACCTTCTGATTTTTTTAAATATTGTATTGTTATATTAATGATTATTATTGATTATTATTATTGATTTAATTATTATGTATATTATTATTATATTATTAATTATTAATTTATTATTATTATATTATTGAAACACTTAAGGTAACGAAAATTTTAAGTTAGTGAATCTGTAATTTGAATATTTTTAGAAGAATATTTTGTCTCTTTTTCTAACCTGAAATATTTCGAAATTTATCAACAATTTTTTATTTCAAGAAAAATTAAAAAATTAGATTCTAAGAAGGTTGATGGTATATACATTCATCAAATAGTGATATATTAAAATAAAAGTATTTTAAAATTTTAGTTAAGAAAAATAATATGCTAAGAGTTAAAACGATTTTAATAGTTTCTATACTCTTCATTTCTAAAGCTAAATCGTCTGGATGATTTCATTTATATTACAAACAAAAAACATTCCTTGAACGAAAATTCTGAAAAAGAACATGTAAAATTTTTCTTAGTTACGTAATTTTGAACATTTTCAGTATACTTTAAGTCGCAATTCAAGCCTCAATTCTTTAAAAAGTATCAATAATAAGTTTTCAAAAGTTTTGATATAAAAGTATAATTCGTCAATCCACAAGTAAAGTGTGACACAATCCCATAAATGAAAATTTTTAAAAGAGAGAGGAGAAATAAGTATTATATTGCTAATCTAGGAATGACATTAGCAGTTATCCGTATGAGCTGCAAATTAAAACCCTCTCACATAAAAACTTTGAATATTGTTGTTATTTATTATTGACAAATGAGAATCAAAATTCAAAATTTGGATTGTGTCGCTATTTTTTGCACCGCCGATATATTTTAAATGATTAAATTTATTAATGGCATACAAAATAGATAGTCTCCGCAACCAATTGTACTCAAGACCACTGCAACCATTACTTGGATTCGCATATGATACACACACCACCTTCTCAACTCACATCCAATGCATTTTAAAATTTAGTAAGAAAAAAAAATATATTCAGTAATTAAATGATATATTTAATGTTTATGATGTTATATAATAACTGTTTAAAACTAATATTACTCTAAGAATAAGTGCATCTGTCTACCAAATTTTTTTCCACGTTATAACATTATACTATATATATATATATATATAATAAAGTTATATATTATATATATATATATATATATATATAATATATATTATATATTATATATAAGTATATATATAGTAGTATATATATAATTATATATATATATAGTAATAATATAGATATATATACGTATAATATATAAATATTATAATATATATATATATATACTATACTATTATATATATATATAGTATATATTATATATCATTATATTATATAATATATATAATATATATATATATATTAATATATATATATATATAGAATAACATAATTATATAGTATATAATATTATTATACGTATATATATATATATATATATTATATATATATATATATATTATATTTATAGTATATATTATAATACTATATATATAATAATATATATATATATTATAGGTATACTATGATATATATATATATATATATATTATAAAGTATTATATTATATAATATATATATAGTAATATATATATAATATATATATAATATTATATATTAGTACTATATATATATATATATATATATTAAAAATACTTAGTTAGAGTTTAATTTTAATATTAATCTTAATAAAAATTTCAGAAGTACTATATATACTTCTATATATATATGATATAGTATAATATAGTAGTATACCTATATGATATGGGTTTTTGGTTTCTCGGCATTGAATGAGGTAAATGAAAGATTTTAGCAAGCCAATTCTGTCTTACTTTATACCCTCCGAGCCTATAACTTTGCATGGGACTCAGAGCAACAGTTCTCTGGAGTATCACCTTCTACTTTGATTTAGTGAAGGCTTGATATCAACTGATGTTTAAAATGGTTATCCTCCAGAAGTCCGCAATTTCGAGGTTAGATCATCAGAGTGTAGGTAAAAAAATTAAAAAAAAATAGTTCTGTATTAATATGAAACCCCCTTCATACAAGTAACCAATATGCATCAAAATTATTTGAACCAACCCATTCATTGTATTTGGTAAACTTAATTCAAACAAGCTTTGTTCAGTTATATCGTGTAGTTGGTGTTTCTTCTTTTGGCATATTTAGCTCAATTATTAATTAATGAGTAAATTAAAATTTTGCTCATTTAATAAGAAGAATTTTTTTTATTAAAAAAAAAATTTGATAATTAATATTTCCTTTTTTTAATAAACTTTTTCTTTAGTTGTGGGACTTTAAATTAAAAAGTTTCAAGCTCTTGGAAGATCTGAATAATTGATAGAGATATATCTTTTTATATATATAAAAAAAAAGTTGTTGTAATAGAAATGTTATTATAACTGTACGTAGACGCCTTTTTTTACCGTGAACTTCAAAAGTTATGGTAATTAAAAAAACAAAGATCACTTATTTATAATAAACTATATATATATTATATAATATGTATATAATATAATATATATATATATATATATATATATTAGTACTATATATAGTATATATATAGTATATATATATGATATATATTAAGATATTAGGGTTGGGCTGGCTCCGAAAACCCCGCTGCCGGCTCGCTTCCGGATGATTCCAAGCTTTCGGCTACTTAAGAAGTCGTGCTGCTCTGCTCGGGTGAATTAGGTCCAGCTTCGGAACATCTTGTATCCGACTCCGCTCCCGAAGCTCAAAGACCTTGCAATTTTCATAACAATAAGCAACTTTGTTTTTTAAAGTCCATTAAGTATCCGGATAAGGAGTTGGAATAAACATGTGAAAATTTTATCAAAGAAAAAGTAACTTTTAAAATTTGTTCAATGTAATATAGGATTTCCATATATATATATATATATATATATATATATAATATAGTATAATTATAATAGTATATATAGATATATATATATATATATAGTAGTATATTATATATTTTATTAGTATATTATATTATATATACAGTGGCCGTATCCAGGGGAGTTTTTTTTCGTGCCCGGGGGGGGGCCAAACAAAAATCGTTTCATATATTACAGTATAGTATATATATATATATAGTATATATATGAATAGTAGTACTATATATATATATATATTTTATATATACTATATAGGTATAGTATATATATAATATATATATTATAATATTATTTATATATTATAACTATATAGTTATATATATAATATAATCTATATATATATATAATATATTATATTGATATATATAGTATATATATATATATATATATATATTTAATTATATATATTTAACCCATTACATTATTTAACCTCTGGACTTTATGTTATAAACGAATATGATACTTAAAAATGCTTAGTGTCTAAAAATTTCGGGGGGGCATGGCCCCCTGGCCACCCCTGGATACGCCACTGTATATATATTATATATATTTATATATATATATAATTATAGTAATATAGTATAGTATATATATATATATATATATACTACTATTATATATATGTATACTATATATATATATATATATATATATATATATATAATATATATATAATTAAAGAAGTTATTATCCCTAAAATAGATGCTATCTAGGGCTTATTGAATTGAAACGTATTTTTTGAGAAGTTGCTTTTTCTTCTAAATTAATAACTTTGGTGTTCCTTAAATAGAAAAATTCAAATGGGTCGCAAATCTTGTAAGCATTTCTTTGATTTTATTGACATACAAATGAACCTTATTAATAATACACACAACTCTCTTACCCCAGACTATGATTGGGAAAATAAATAAAAACTTTGCTTCAGGTAAAAAGACAGAATTTTGGGATTAAAATTTCTATAAAATCGGCGATTGTTGGCAATAATTGATATAAAGACCAGACAACATAATGATTTCCTTCCTTGTCTAAAATAAGTTTCCTTTTGATAAATTTTATCAGAACAAAGAGTTCATTTTGTTTTATAAATTTTTTTTTCGCTTTTCCAGGTTTGTGGAACTCCTGGGTATTTTTGGCGAGAAGCTTTAAAAATGCATCCTTCTAGGACGCCTGTCGTCATTTCTTTTCCAGTGGGAAAACAAATATTTTTATAACTTAGTTTTAAGTTTGAAAATTATCTCCGCTAAAAACTGAGGAAACTCTTGATAATTATTAACAATGGTTGCTTATTTTAGTTTGGTTTCATTACTTTTGAAGGGAATATTAATTTTCCATTCTAGTCCGTTCAAGGTGTGTGATGGTGCAGACGTACTTTTTTTCTTTCTCTTTATTTTTGTTAATCTTCTCCGGTGGTGTAATGCCGGTGAGCGTACCATTTTCACCCGATTGGGAGAACCAGACGTGTCTAAATCATGGTTCGTCCATATTTCCGCGATACAAAGGCATTGTGGTTGGTGTGGAAAATAGTATTAAGGAAGTGCTGCTCCATATTTAATTCGGTTAGTTAAATTTGCTCTTCATACTGCAATAGCGCAAGTTTAATTTTTTTAAATTTTTATATTACCATCGTTACCTGTGTGAACTTATGTACCTAAAATATTACATTTTCGTAGAGAAGATATTCGCATATATTTATATAGTTATTATTTGGTCGAGTTAGTCATTTTTGCTTCACATAATAATTATTCATAAATGAAGGCTAGACTTTCCTTGTAAGCTGCAAGAATCGCCATCGTAAAATTAGCTGGACTGTAGTTACTCTAAATTAGTTCTCGCAACAGAACTTCAATTGAGCTCTGTCGGCCAACGTCAAATTAACATGACCTTATTACTCTTCTAGTTTCATTAACCATACATATGTGTTATTAATTTGTTTAAACAAGAGTTAAAAAAAGTCACTTCTTCTGTCAACAATTGTTTTAACTTGGCAGAGAATTTTTTCTCAACATATATGCAGCAAACTTTATTGAAGAAAAATGTATTTTTTTTCATTTAGGATGGTTATACGTTCTAAGGGTCTTGAATTTTGCTAAATTATTATTTATGTTATAATCTCCACAAAGAGTTTTTTTTCTTATTCTTAAAATTCCCAGTAATATCTGTCAAATATATATTATATTCTTGTGACGTATATTTCCTTAAAAACCTTGTGTAAATGCTAATGATAATTTTCCAAAAAATAAAATATTTGTGTAAATAAATAACTTAATTTATTTTTATGTTAATTATTCTTTTTCTGTATTTTTTGATAACTTAAATTTAACTTCTTAACTATCCATTATTTTATACCATAATACTATATAGTATTATATATATTATATAGTATATAGTATATTTATAATATATATAGTTATCATAATATATATATCTACTATATATATAGTATATATAATCATAATATACTATATATATATATATTACTACTAACCTGACATATTTCGGCTATATGTTGGATGAAAAGTGAACGGAATATGCAGAGGGTATTAGGAAATTTGTTATGGTGGTGTTGGAAAACCCGCCGCTGACAGCAAATTAAATCATTGGTGAATTCAAGGGGATTAAATCTCTTGAGTGCTTTGGGCTTCTGCATAAGGGTATGTTGTTATCCGTGTTAATGTACAGAAGCGAAACTATGGTGTGGAATATTGAGTATATTACTATATATATATATATATATATATATATATTATAATATATTATATATAGTATTATATAATATTAGATATATATAAGTTATATATATATATATATTATGATAATATAATATAATAATATCTAAAAGTACAAAGTGTTCAGATGGATAATCCTAAGGTGCGTGTTAGGTATGAAAAGAATTTATAAAATGCAGAATGAACGTATTAGGGAGATGTGTGATATGAAGAAAGGCATGAATGAGAAGAATAAATGAGTATATTTAAGATGGTTTGGGTTGTATTTAAAAAGATGATAATAACTGGTAGGCCTTAAGGCGGGGTGTAATATTGGGTGAGTGTGTTTTTGGAAATTCACATGACTGGGAACGCAAGAAATGTGAATGGAGCCGTTAATGAGGATCAGTGTCGCGCCATACTTTTCAGACAGACCTCATATATATAATATATATACTATATATATATATAATCTATATTATTAATATATATAGTATATATATAATAATATATATATCATATATATAATAATAATACGTATAATAATGCGTATGAATATAGTATAGTATTATTATATATATATTATATATATATGTATATATATACTATATATAATATTATATGTATATATTATATATATATATATATTATATATATATATATGATATATATATATAGTATATATATATATATAGCTATATATATTATTATATATATATATACTATATATATATATATATACTATATATATATATCTTCATCTACCTTTTTCTCCCCAAGACTGGGGGTAAGGATGCGTAACATGTATCGGAAAAGAAAAAGAGTAGAAGAATATGACAAAAGTCGAAGAAAGCCAGCCTTACTGCGCCCTCTGTACCTTAATTAGTAAGAACTTCGCTAGTTAAAAAATCCACCCTAGATGCTTCCTCACGGACCCGCAGACGGACCCTATATGGTAGATCGTTCTAGTGTAAGGGTTCATCCCTTGTCCAGGTGGGCCACAACCATCCACCCCCCTCACAAAAACCCGCCAATTTTGTCTCCTAAATTTTTTTTTTTTTTTTTTTTTTATGCACTTTATTCTCACCTCTTGCCAAACTCCACATTTTCTCTCCTTCAGACATTCGTTTACTGACTCAATTCCACTTTTTCTTCGGTCTCCCAGACCGGTCCGGTTCCCAACACACTCTGCCACTATACATCCACTTAACACACCGACTATCATTCATCCTTTCCACATGAAGAAACCATCTCAACATACTTTCATTTATTCTCTCCGTTTAGCCCTTTCTTCACACCAAACACACAGCTCTGTAATACGTTCATGTTCCTCTTTTATCATTCTTTCTCACACCTAGCACGCTAAGAATTTGTTCCATCCTGAACACATTGGAACTTTAGATTCTTACTTCTTATTGCAGACCCATAGTCTCACTAATAGTAGCATACAACAGTGTAACAACATAACCTCATGTAACACCCTAGCGCAGTCAAGACTTAGTCCCTTTATATTCACCAAAGATTTAATTGCAGCCAGCCCCTTCCTGCCATTCACAACTTTATCCGTACTACACTCTGCATCATCGGTTCCCTTCTCATCCAAATATACCCTAAATATTATATTTAAACTCAGACATTGTTCCAAGCTGCTACACGCACTCTAACATAACTTAACTCCGAGGACCTGTCCTCACTCACAACCATAACCTTACCTCTTATCATACGTTTACTTTCACACCCTCCTTTTACATACCCCTGCCAAATCTCTCTACCAATCTCTCAACTCTCTTCAAATTCGCCACACAATTACCAAATCATCCGCATAGTAAAGGTAGGGCACGCTCCACTCATCTCCATTCTCCTAACACTCTGACACCATTTCCTGCCACCAACACCTCTAATTCTACTAATGTCTTCTATTAACCCCATTAATATACAAATTGAATAACCAAGGAACATAACACCCAAACCCTCGCCGTCACTCCGCTATTAATGCCAAATCGCAATCACTTTGACAACCATTTATTCTACAAATGGTTCACTATAGTCATAACATACTTTTGATTCCATTCAGAAGCCTACACCAACACCATATAACACTAACACCTGCCATAGAGCCTTCCTATTAACCCTATCATACGCCTGTTGCAAAAATCCATAAAACCTAAATACAATTTATCTTCTCCCTCATATTTCTCTCATTTGCTTCAGCTGTAAAGATTTGAATCGAGCACTTCTACCACTCCTAAACAGCAAACCTTGTTCTTTACCATATATATATTTATTATATATATATATTATATTACTATATAGTATATATATATATATAATATAGCTATATATATTATATATATAAATATATACTATATATATTATATATGTTTATATATATATCACTATATATATCTATTATATATATATATAAATATAGTATACTACTATATATATATCAGATATATATATATATATATATATATATATATAATATATATATAATACTATATAGTAATATATATATAATATATATTAGTATATATATATATATACTAATATATATAATATTCTTTCTTTCTTTCTTATCTTCCTTCTACCTATTTTCCCCAAGAATGGGAGTAAGGTGCGTGACGAGCATCGGAAAAAAGAAAAGCTGGTAGAAGAACAAATGACAATATCAGTCGAGAAGAAAGCCCAGCCTTACCGGGGCCCCCTCAGTACCCATTAATAAGTGAGAACTCATCGCAGTCAGAAAATCCACCCTAAAGCTTCAATTGGGACAGCGATGGAACCTCACTATGGTAGATCGCCAAGTGGTAAAGGGTTCATCCCCTTGGCCCAGGTGGGCCACAAACGAGACCCATACCCCCTCACAAATCCCACCACCCATCACTCCTGTTATACACCTCTTTCTTCTCGCGCTCACCCAAAAATTACACATTTCTCTCCTTGAAACTTCGTTTACTAGGACTCAATTCCACTTTTTCTTCGTCTCCCAGCTCGGTCGGTTCCCAACACACTCCGCCACTATACATCCCGCTTAAACCACCGACTATCAATTCAATCTTTCCATATGACGCAAAACATCTCAAATATACTTTCATTTTTCTCTCATTTACCCCTTTCTTCACCACACAACCTCTTAATAAGTTCATTCCTCATTTTATCAATTCTTTCACACCTAGCACAACGCCCTAAGATTGTCCATCTGAAACACATTGAACTTTAGATGCATACCTCTTATTCCAGACCAATAGTCTCACTACTATACCATTACCACAGGTAAACAACATACCCTCGCATGTAAGACCCTAGCACAGCTCCCAAGACTTAGTCCCTTTACATTCACCAGAGATTTAATTGCACCACGACACCTTCCTGCCATTCCACCACACCTTTCTCTATACAACTTCTGCATCGTCCCGTTCCCTTCTCATACCAACATATACCCTAATATTAATCAGACACTTGCTCCAGCTGCACATCTAACATAACTTCACACTGAGGCAGTGTCCCTCATACACAGACCATAGACCTTAACTCTTAATCACGTGTTTTTACTTCTTAAGCCCCTGCGCTTTTACCCCCTGCCAAGTTTCTCTAACCAATCCTCTCAAACTCTCTTCAGATTCCGTTCACACAGAACCAAATCATCGTCCGCAATATAATAGGTAGGGCACCCTCTGCTCTCTTCTCACCACCTATACAATATATTATATTAGTAATATAATATAGTATATATATATACATATATACTAGTATTAGTTATATGTATCAGTATATATATTGATATATATACCTAAATATATATATATATATATATATATAGATATATAGCTTATATATTAATATATATATATATGTTATATATAATATATATATTATATGCGTGCGCGAGCGCTTACAATAAAATACTTTTTTAATATCTTGTATTTTACTGCGATTTTCAAATCATGCATTTTCTTACTAAAATTTTAAAGACAACATAACTTAAATAGGTAATATAAGTTATTCTCAAAAGAACAATTAAAATTTTCAATTTTGTTGTGCCTTTAGGCGGTCGTAAAACTTTAAATAAACTTCTTTTTAAAGTGTTTCTAACTTTGTACAGGTGTTATTCTTTATATTCTTCTTGTTGGATATCCTCCATTTTGGGATGAGGACCAGCATCGTCTCTATGCCCAAATCAAAGCAGGAGCTTATGATGTGAGTATTCTTTCTCTCAGGTTATTAGTTTTTTATATATATTTTTAATTTGTTCATTTCAGTTTGGATTTATTTCTCAAAAGTCGTGTGTGTGTGTGCGCGCGCGCGTGTTAAAAGCATTATATGTCCAGATACTAGAGAAAACAAAGAATTAAGGGTCAGTGTGTAAAATAAATGTGGGTGAAATCAGTGATGAATTGCCACAAATTTAGCAAACGGTTCTCTGTTTTGTCATAAGAGTTAGCTGCCGGTTCCTTTTCCTGCAAAAGTTTTAACTACCGGTTCTCCAAACCGGCTCCAATAGACCACTTTGTGTAGTTATTTTTAATTGCGTGAAGATTAGAATGACTGCTTAAATTAGTGTTTCTTCTCTTGAATCGTCTTACATTTGAACTGCATTTCTATATCCTTTAAGATATTCTTTCGATCACTTTTACACGCAGTGTTATTTTGCTACCTTTAACTTATTTAAATTTACATCAACTTTAGACTTAAAAAAAAAAAAAAAATTTGTCCCGTAGCACATTCGGTATAACGCTGTGCTCGCATTGCCTATAACCCGTGATCTAACCCAGGTCGAGTTGCATAAAACCAACTCTGTTTTGTGTGTGGTAATTCCCTGCACAGCTTAAATGTTATGATAAACTAGAGATTGCGGATCATGACAGAGGTTCTATGTTCCTTTCTTGCCTTCACCAAAGAATTAATTGCACCAGTCGCCTTCAATTTAGTATAATGAGCATCATCCATTTTCTTCCTTTTCATCCAACATATAGCCCAAAAATATTGATACTTGAACATCAACAACGACAAGGGTCAAATATAAGACTAAACTAGCTATTAAATATTATTTTTATTTATATTTTTAGCATTGCTACATAATTTACACGTTTTCCTGTTCCCTTCTTACGAAACAATGAAAAACAAAAGGGAAAACGAAAACGAATATTTGTGTCAAAGTTCAACGCACTTAGTTATCTCCAGTTTGACCCACCCGAAAGCGCAATAGGAGCTTGAGATGATTTACGCTCCATTTTTTTAGAGGTAGAATGAATGTTTTATTGATAAAGTTCCTTTTTTTGAATTTTAAGGGACTGTAAAGCCTTAGACGCTACCAAAACGTTTTCTTTCTTTTCTCTTTTTTCAACAAAATGTCAAGCTCCTGTAATTTTACATTAATTACAATACTTTAAACTATATATATATATAATATATAGTATATAAATATATAGTATATAATACCTTATATAATATATATATATATAATAATATACTAATATATATATATTTTAGTATATAATATATATATTATAATATATATATATATATATATATATAATATACTCTATATATATATACATCTTCCTTTTTCTCCAAGGAGTCGGCAAAAAAAAGTAGTAAGAAGAATATAACACAGTCAAAGAGAAAGCCCAGCCTTACCGCCCCTCTATACCTATTGATGAAAACTCGTCGCAGCCAGAAAGAAAATCCACCCCTAGAGCTTCAATGGGATCCGCTGACGGTACCCTTACTATGGCATATCGTCAGTGAGGGTTTCATCCCTGGCCCAGGTGGGCCACAACCAGTACCCCCTCAAGTAACAAAAGATTCAGCGAACCAGCGCATTCACTGCCCTTCAGTAATGAGCACCTTTGCTTCTCGACTAAGCTAGGGCCAAACTCCCATTTTCTCTCCAGGACATTCCCTTTACTGACTGCCATCACCACTTTTTCTTCTTCGTCTCCGCCGAGTCGATTCCCAACACATGACTCAACCACTATACATCCTGCTTAACCAACCGACTATTCATATCCATAGAGGTGCTTTCGCACATGGCCAAAACGCATCTCAAATGTACCTCTCGTTTAACCTTAGACTGTTGAAATTTGTGGGCAAATAAGCGAAAGCGCTGAGCAAAACGCTGAATACCAAAAGATTAAATCGGTAGCGTTGGCGATGGTACTATTCAATAGTTTACCATACACTGCAGGTGTCAAACCGCTCTTCCTTTTACACACCGCCTTGCCAAATCCCACTTTATCAATTTTCAACAAACTATCTCTTCAGATTCACCATGCAAACCAAATTCATTAGCGTACAATAGCAAGGCAAAGCCTTTCACTTCTTCTGACCATCAAGATCAATCCTAATCCCTACGGCCTTTAAATATTCTTTCATCACCGCTGCATCCCTTATATACACAGTCAAATTATCATGGGGACATTAACACACTCCCCTCTCATTTTCTCTATTATATTAAACCGATTTCCCTCTCTCGCCCCACGATTCCCACGTGTTTCCTTACAACAAGCAGTTAAAAACGCTTCACATTATCAGTACAATATACGTTTTAAATTAGTCTTAGAAGACCAGCCACAACACCATATACTCATATAACCAAACATGCGAGACACCCGGCCAGCACACGGAGCTTCCCTATTAATTGCCCTGTCATATGCCTGCTGCAAGTCCATAAACCCAAATACAATTTATTCTCTCCTTTTCTCACTCATTTGCCTCAATGTAAAAATAAATTGATCTACAGCATTATCTACCACTGCGTCTGTATATTATGAGCCACTGTTCAGAAATACGGGGGCCTTGTTCTTCAAATAATCAACCACTCAGTCATTTCGACCACATCACTCTCCTCCAGAAGCCGAAAATATTCAGCATATATTTCCAGTCACACAGACTCAATAAACTATTCTTCCCATAGGTTTTCCTAGTTCCCTTATCACCCTTATCCTCATACAATTGTAAGGCAAATTTATCGAACTGTTTTTTTTTTTTGTCCAATCTTCTCAGAACGACAACTCTCCGTCCACAAAACGCCCTTTGTTTGATCAAAACTTTCCATATACAGTCATTCACGGAATCTCACCCAGCATGTCCATTCTTGATCATTTCACTAGTAATTCCACCACTAAAAGCTGGAATGGATTGTTAAACATTCTTCTATTCATCTTTATTACTCTACGTTTATTATCTACTCACCTACTCTTTTCTAATTACTAAAGAATTCTAATTAGAAGAGGTAGGGATTATCTAGTTTCCTTTAATGATGTCAGTACCGTCGCCTGAGGTCGGGACAAATACCGTCACTCAGAGGCCAAAAATCTTATAAACTGTAATATGCTTACAGTTAACCCGGCAAAAAGAATCACTGCCTCAGAAGCCCTTAAGCATGCATGGATCTGTGTAAGTCTGTAGCCATACTTTTTAATATTAGAATAACGCTCATAACTATTAAACATTTTAAATAACTTCACGAAATGTTTTTCATAAAAAAGTGCATAGAAGGGAACTGTTCAATTGCAAGTTATATTGTAATTATAGTAGAAATAATACCCACATAAATTTGAATAGTAATATATATATATATATATAAAGTATTAATATGCAGAAAAAAATATTTGCGATATTTAATAAATATAGGATATATATATTACATAACAGAATAGGTAGTATACATATTTGTATATGAATATATATATATATATATATATATATATATAGTATATATATATAATATATTTAAGGATAATAAGTAACAGAGAAAATAATATTTAAATGTATATATAATATATATATATATATATTTTTCAGCAAAGAGAAAGAGTTGCATCTGTTGTACATAGACAGGAAACTGTGGATTGTTTGAGAAAATTCAACGCTAGAAGAAAATTAAAGGTATGAATCTATGTTCTTTATGGTTTCTTAAAATTCCTTGTTGGCTTATTAAGGTGAATAGAAAGATAGTTATGATCCTTGGATTTAAAGTTAGTCACGTCTAAATTGTATTTTAAAGCTTCTGTGTTTTCAGACTCATTCTTTTTTGGCATAATCATCTGTGATTCTACATGTTTTAGTAGATGTGTTTTCATACAATAGACTTCAGGATTTGACATTTTTAAATCAATAACACGATTCTGCTCGTAGATATAAATAAAGCCAATTCATTAAATGCACCAAAGTTAGGCCTAAAAATATAAAATTAAGAAAAATTAACATAGTATAAATGTAAGCTTCAGACAATGATGTCAAAATAATGGTAGAACGTTATTATTAGGTACACATTTTTGAGAAGTTACTTATTATTATTTAGAGTAATAAATATTTATATATTTATTTGGAGTCGTATTATCAATATCGTATATTATTATATATATAATATATAAATTAGTATTAATGTATATATTATATTATTAATTGTATAATATTTTATATATAATATTTTGTTTATGTATGGTGTCATTATCAAGTAGAATTGAATGAATATGACTTCTAACTACATAAATTGTATATAGTTATTATTTATGATTAATTATATAATTTATATAATAATATATATATATTATTATATTATATTAATTAATATTATATTATATTAATAAAATATATATATATATATATATATAGTATAAATACTATATATATATATATATAATATATTAATGATATTAATTATTAATAATATGAATATATTAATATATATATATATATAATCTATATATATATATAATAATATTAATAATATGTATATATATAGAATATAATATTCATATACACAATTTATATTTCAAAATAAACGGATAAAATAAAAAATCCAAAGAATAAATATATATATAGTAATTATAATAAGGTAGTGCGGTATTCCACCATTAGGAGTATAAGTCAAATAGAATAGCAAATCGAGGCATCCCTAGTTAAATAAAATAGATATATAATATATATACCAAATTTGACAACTTTAACAGATGTGCCTGAATATTTACATTATATTACAATTTAAAGAACCTTTATACATTCAACATTGTTTAAAGACGAGATAATATTATGATAGGAAATTCATCTACTCTATAGCTCAGCCATAAATCTTATCTGTTGTGCTGAATTTTTATACAATCTTCAATATTGATTGGCCAGTTTAGAGGGAGTCGCAGAAAGAGGATGCACAACTAGAGACCGGGATGGAGAGGAAGATGATGAGCTAGTGTAGCGATGCACGAGACCGTTGAGAGGAGGTTGAGAGCATGACGTCCAGGACGAAGAGAGAAGAGCAGAGTAGAAATGAGAGAGAGGAGATACAGAGAGAGAGATACACTGAGAGCTAGAGATTAAGAAGAGAGAGAGAGAGAGAGGAGTAGAGAATGAGACAGTGTCTCTGATTCATATATAGGTAATACAAATTTAATAAAAGCAACCTTTTCCCGGCAGAAATAACACTTTGTTTTTAACAAATAAAGTATGACTACACACACCCTGTGAGCGCGAGTGTTCTCTATATTCTCTCTAAATATATAATATATATAAAACCACATTATTATCCCTTACAATAGAAATTTATATATGACTATAAAAATAAACTAAAAAAAAAATATTAAAAAATATGATAAAATATATAAAAATTATCAAAAAATTATACTATATATATTACATCATATACAGGATAAAAATAAATCAGATGCACCTACTAAGATTACTATATTCCATTTTTTTAAACGTTGAAGTGAGTAAACAGGAGATTTTTCACTCTCCATCTAGCTGCGGAGATTTCGGAACATATGGCGACCCTTTGTTCGACGCGTTACGCAGTAGGTTTATCAATAGCCAGTTACTGCTCTCTGAGGCACGCCACGGTTCAGGGTCACCCAATCTCACAACGTATCCCCAAAAAGGAAGGAGCAGCGAGCGATATATTAATAATTATGGTGAAGATTTTTATTAGCATTTACAAATTGACAAAAAAAATTAAGATACAGCAAATTAGTTAATAATCATGAGTATCTTGAACGTATTTAAAGGATTCTTTTATGTCTCATCCATTTCATGTACCATGACCTTGTTATAGTAAATCTGGAATAAATATTATTATTACAAATTTTATTTATATTCTATGAATAATATTGAAAATAATCCTTAAGATACTGTAACTATATATTATGCAGACCATATATAATAATAACTACTATATACAATTAGGACCTATCCTATTATGTATAATATATATTGCAGAATCGATATATTGAAATTAATAGCACCGTGAGATGGTTAATAATAATAAAACTAAGAAAGCTACCAAAAAGATAAAATGAAATGAAAATTCAGATGAAGATGCTTTGAGATTTCAAGAGTATTACTAGTTAAAATAATAGACTGAAATATCTTCCATTATAGGAAGTTAGCTTAATTATCCAAAGAATTATTTTATATCATTGATTATTAACTTATTATTATTTATTATTATTAAAGTTAATAAAGATTTTTACTGTTTATTTACCTTAAATGTTCTGGTTTCTTACGTTATATAGTTAGTATATATCGTTTATAATAGCAAAAATTATATAATATTAGATAAGATACAGTCAGAACGAAATTTATTACAATAATGTATATATGAAATATATAAAACTTATTCTATATATCATGAAATATATCAAAAATATAAAATTAAAAAATATATAAATTTATTATAAATATATCACGTATAGTACTGAAAGTAATATTGATATAATATAGTATATATATCCAAATATAATTAATATTTATTATTATAAACCAGTTTCTATCAAAGAAGAAGAGAGAACATAAATTTTTAATTATATACCTCCCAGTTCTTTTAAAAAAATTACTATTATTTTTAAACTTCCATTTTTCAAAAATAATTCGGAAGAACAGAAGAAATATTCGGTGATGAAGAACAAATAATATTATCATATGCGTAGCTAGTTTTTCTATAACAATATGAATATAAAAAAAAATCATAATTTGTTTCAACAGTAATAGAAAGCGTTTTAAAAATAGTAATTATTTTTGAGTCTAGTATGCAGTTGGTCAATATAATGTATGAGATTCTAATATATATATAGCATGGCTAGCTTGGCGACTGGGAACTAATGTATATATACTACCTACTTCCACTTCTAATACTATTTATCATTTACTCCCACATGAACCAATCGTAGAGTAAACCAAATGTACATTCTGTACGATTTAGACATCACGCTAAAAACCTATCTATAATACTTAAGCATGTTACAGTTAACACGGGAAAACAATTGGCCCAGAGTGTTTCAGCTCTAACATATAAGCGCTTTATAATACAAACAGGTTCTCTATATATAATTCTGTATCCATATATCGAGTTAAGCATAAAAATTCGAGTAATAATCTGTCTACTTGATGCAAATGAAAATATATATCTGCAAAGATAATTATTATTAATTAATTTAATACTTAATAATTGAAATATAAATTGAGCGAAATAGCGATATATGAAATACACAAATTGATAATTGAGTGTAATATTAGAAAATACCATTATAACTAATAATAATCTATAAATAATATCAGCTATATTAATCTAATATGAGGATTAGAGTTTAATACTCGTCGTGGAGAAACGAAAATTCACAAAAAAAAGATATGATTTGTTTACAGAATATGATAGGGTTAAAAGTGATATAATTTTATTTTTTAATACTTCTCACAGTCTCCAAACCACAAAATTAAACATATTGTGCTATTACACTCTATTTACGATTAGTATAAAAAAAACATTCATTGAATTTCGTGAGTAATGTATTTACCAATATACGGTTGAGAAAATAACTTTTTAAGGAAATGAATATCGCAGTCACCTACTACCGGAAATTATTTGAACTAGATTTTCTCGCAAGAATGGTAAAAATCGAGCCGAGCAACAAGTTACACTAGAAGTCCATTTTCATCAAGACTAAGCATAATGCTCCTAATACAAAATAATGAGGGTCTTTTTAGGAAAACTCATAAGATGAGAAATTTATGCATCACACTATAAATAACGTAAGTAACTTATATATACAACTCAGTTTTCATGTATGTATGTATATATATATAAAGTAAATTACTTATATATCTCTACAATTAAATATAATCATATTTATATTATAATATATACACAGCGTCTAGAAAATATATAATGAGACGAGGAATGATAAGTTTTAGGCTGGTTAAATTAGTATTTATGATAGTGTAGGCTTACCTGCTAAGAATTGAGACCGTAAACAAATAATAAACGATATCATATTAATAAGTCATAATATATACTAGAATATAGTTGAAAGTAAGTAGGTATAGAAATAACACTAATAATTGATCACATTATAGTAATTTATAGATAACCAAGTAACGATAGTACACAATGTAATTGACTTATAAAGATATATACTATATATATATTAAAAAATGAGTGAGCAGTATCCTCTCTATATTATAGCTATTCAAATAAAGTTTTTAGTAAATAGATATAAACTATAATCTATACTAAGATTACTTCATAATTCGTGTAACTAAATAAAATAATTATATAAATAACGGATATACGTATAGAGACATATTTATGACCTAGACAATTACGTACAATAAACTTTGATAACAATCATCTCATTTATTTCAAATATTTATAATAATATATTCTTATATGTATGTATAATACTTACGATACTAATAGTATGACAGCTTCAGTTAATAGTAAGATATATTATAGCCTAATAATATAATAATAATAGTCCAGCTTGATATGATATTTCTTATCCATTGATTATAGAGATATCTATGCTGCTACTTATTAATTATATACTATATAATATAAATATATATATATTAATATGATATATATACCACATCGATAACATACTATATCACCAAATCACTATGTATACATTTGTATATCAGAAAAAATTATTACGAGGAGTAATTTTAATATATACTGAATTTGATTTATATTTATTATAATACATTATCAAATCAAGTATTGATAATACATTTATTATTCAAGAGTACATATATATATAATACATGAATAATATATATATATAGTTATATTTATTTTATTTGCTTATTCACAATATAATTAATTTTTTAATAATGAAAACATAATAATATATTAGTAGTTTATTTAATTTGATTTATCATTTTAAAACTCAATTACCAATTATATTAATATATGCCCATGAGGCAAAGTACAGAACACGTAAATAATTTTCGGAACTTTTTCATTATGTGTAAACATAGACACAAAATTACTTAAAAAAAATATATTAAATATTGATATACATGACATATATAGTATCTAAAGATATGAACACTAGATCTGAGATTGGTTTTCAAATCGTCAAGTGTGATATATGCTCGGGGATATTTGCGAGCTTCTCTTAATGTATAGCTAATGATACACACTAAAGCAAACCACGCACACCACTCTACAATAATAAATCAATACTAATATATATGTAAAAAAAAAAAAACAATTGAT
>JABUQX010103613.1:32500-35000 GCA_015478945.1 Trachelipus rathkii
GACAGCTGAGAGCAAGTGTCCTGAGTTTTAAAAATATTAATTTAGTGAGTATTAGTATTGGAGATGAGTAAGAACGGATGATCAGATGTGATAAGTAGGAAACGTATTGATAATGAGCAGGAGTGAGTGACTGAGTGCATATTATAAATATCGTTGTGATGAAAGGACAAGTCTTGAAGTGCGCTAGAGGATGTATCTACATGAGGTATGTTACCATATTGTGTATAGTTGATAATGGTAGTTAGAGTACTTGCTAGGAATTAAGAAGATATTAAATAAGATCATAAATATTACAATTGAGTATACAAAGGATGATAAAAATATATGTAGACATTATGCTAAGTTATTAAAACTATCTTTATTAAGATATTATACCTTTCTTCACCAACCGAGGATACACACAATTGAGGTATGGAGCGAGCCTAGTGTGTGAGAGGATAGAGTGAGTATTGATATAAATATATGAGAAGAAAAGGGATATATAGAAGATAATTGTTTGTTTCATTAGGTATAGGATAAGATGACGAACAATGTCACGGTTTGAGTAAAAAATAACGCACGATGCGGAAGTAAGATGTGAATGAGTGTTGGCACGGCGACCGTGTCCTGCGCTTATAAGAATCCCGCGCAACTAGAAGAGTTGAGTATATGTAGTACGGTGAACTAACGAATTCTGAAGGAGAGAAAGTATGAGTTAGCAGATGGCGAGGGGAAAAGAAAATTATATAATAGGAGAGAATGGCAGGTAGTTTAGTATTGAGGGCAATGTTATTATGCTATCACCTGGGCCAGAGGAGGATTAAACCCTTACATTGAGTGAGAACGATTATTATCCTAATAGTAGTAATAGGCTTCGCGCGGTCCATATATCTATAACATGAATGCTCTAGGAGGATTTTTATCATGTCATGTAGACGAGCTCTCAACTATTAGAATGTGATCAGGGGCGTAAGTACTGGGTACTTATCTTCGACGTTTTAGTGCAACGTTCTTCTACTACTGCTTATTCTTTTATCCTAGATGCTTGTACAAGCACCTTACACCTTATATATACTCAATTCACACCCTAATTACTTGGGGCCAATTAGAGAGTATGAGAGGTGAAGATAGAAGAGAACCCAGTAATAAATGATAATCAGTAAATTTAAAGATATAAAAATATAGACTTATAAATGGCTGACCAGTTAAAATAATTAAATATAAAACTTTTAAAATACTATTATTATTTTTGTACGTTTTCCCTTTTAGTTTAAAAACATAATTATAAATAAAAGATTATAAACGTATAATAAAATGGTATGTTTATGTGAGGAAGCATGAATATTGGGTATTATCTTACTATAACACTTAAAAACACCCAGCACTACTTATGATTATATATAAATGTTAAACTACTGTATATACTTAATAAAATTCGCAGATTGAGCTTGACGGAGTAAGGATTACTCCACTTCAACATGAGGAATTTCTTCCTCACTTCACAAGCGTAGTCCCCTAACAGTACGCTATATATATATATATATTAATATATATATATATATATAATAAGATAAGTATTATATATCGACTTCACACTATAATATATCTAATATAATATATATATATATTAATATATATATATATATATATAAATATATATAAATATATTTATTATACAAAAATGTAATATAATATTTAAATAAATTACTATATATATATAATATTATATTATATATAATATATTAATATAATAAATCTATATAATATATATATTATATAATATATACTAATATATAGTTAATAATACTCTAATATATATATATATTATATATATAACTATTATATAGTAATAATATATATACATTAATAATATTATATATTATATATATATATAAATATATAATATCTATTAATAATATATATATATATACTATAATATATTATATTATATATATAATATCAATATATATATACTATAAATTAATTTAATATATATAAATTAATATTATAATATATATAATCTATAATACATATATATATTTTAATTAATATATTATATAAATATATATATATAATATTAATATAATATATATATTATATATATATATATATATAAATATATATAATAATATATCATATAATATAATTAAATATACTAATATATATATAATTATATTATATATATATATATATATATATATATATATAATTATATATACTATATATATGTATATATATATATTTATTTATATTAATAATAATATAGTATAATTAATTAATATATAATATATAATATATATAGTAATATATTATTAAATATAATATTAATATATAAATATAAAATAATATTATATATATATATATATTAATTAATATATAATTAATAATATTATAATATATATATATATTAATAATTAGATAATAATACATATATTAATATATATAATAATATAATATATAATATATATATATATCATATATATATATATATGATATACAATATAAACTTATAGTGATAAGT
>JABUQX010103613.1:40000-60701 GCA_015478945.1 Trachelipus rathkii
GAGTATTGTAGGTAAAATAAATAATATCATTTATTTTCTTAGATAAATTTGTAAAGAACACAATAAACAGAATAGTATCTACTACATTAGATATTTTATAGAAATTTAGAGACAAATACAAATAAGTTATGAATAAGCTACATATTGAGACGCATACCTGTCTAACATTCGGAGATGGTTTGCCGTATATGGATAGAAACTAATAACTATTTTTAAATTTCTAAAAATGTTGGAAAAATTACACGCTTGTATTCTCTATAAAAGATATTATTAATTCAATCACCTAATGTAGGAGTATAATTATTAGCTAATACATCTAAAGGAACTCCATCGCAAATTAAATATAGATTAATAAGATAACCATAGATTTCCCTAGAGCACCAGCGGATATTGATCTGAGTGAACGGTGAGAGTTATAGATATGGTAATTACAACACATAATATATTATATAGAAGGTAATAAATAAGAGTACAAGAATGTTTGTAAAATCAAAAATATCTTTTACGATATATTCCGGGATCCCGTCGTAAATTTGTAAATTGCAGCCATAAATATTTACCTGGTATAGTTGAAGTGAGTGAGAAGTACCTTAAGATAGTTAGTAAGAAAAAGGATGACTATATTATTAGTCATAATAGACTGTAGTTATATTTCCTTTAGCTGAGAGATTGCTTATATAAAATTGAGTTATAATACATAAAAAGTATGTATCTAAACTTGAGAGACATATAAATTTTGAAGAATAAGACAGTACATAAATGTTGAGACCCTAGCACCTTTTAAATAAATATAAGATTAGTTTCAAATTCATACTGCTTAATATGAGTATTGAGTGATTAGGAAAACAGTAGTATAAATAATAATGTGAGGATAGATAGAATGTTATTCGTAAATGAGTAATTTTCTGCTAAGGAGTTAGCTTGATTCAGGAGTGAATCTCTTTGAGATCACAGAGAGAGAATAAGGGTTAAATCTATACTATCATACAGAAGGATCGAGATGTCCAAGATTAAATACTCATGTTAATATAGTATAGATATAATAATATATACTATATAGAGTTATATATTATATATAGTTATATATTTATGATTATATATTGAATATATAATATATGTATAAATCAATAGTACGTTATTATACAATGTCACTGTGTAACTTTAGATATATAAATATCAAATACATTATGAGCAGTGAAAAAGTGAAGTTGGTATTGGTACATTATTATCACTTGATATTATTAATATTTTTATAAACTAATATTCCGATAGAAGTGTTTTATACATCTTAACATATGACATTCTATACTAATAATGAAATAGTGTGATATAATATATATATATATATATTATAATATATTATATAGATATAATAGTATATATATATATATATTATATAATATTATTATATAATATTTAAATATATATATATATAATAATAATATATATAGTAATATTAATATATATATAGTAATTATATATTTGAATATATATTATTATTAAATATAATTATAATTAGTATTATTAAATTAATTATTGATATAATATTATAAATATATAATTACGTAATAAATATATATTATATAATATATAATATATATGTAATATATTAAAATATATAAATTAATATATATAGTTATTATATATATAGTTATATTAATATATATATATATATAATATTATAGTATATGACTATATATATATATTATATATATTATATATATTAATATTATTAATATATATATATAATATATATATAGTATAATAGTTATATTATATATATATAATGGATTATATTATATATATAATATATATATTATTATTATATATTAATTATAATTAGATAATATTATATAATATAATTAATATACTATAGTTATATAATTATATAATATATAATATTATTTATTTTATTATTATATTTGTTAGAATAGTTTTAAATATTGAATAGATTGGAGATATTAAATCATATTATTAGTATAATATAATACTTATAGTATAATCATTCAAGAGCGGACTACTACATACCTCAGAGGCTCTTGGTAATTAGGCTACGAGATAATAGCAGAAACAGGATCCAGATCTTCTAATTATAAGTATTAATATAAGGTTTATCAGGAATAAAAATTCATTTAATATTTATTATATTTTTTGTAGAATATGGAGCTATAAGTGTATAAATAATATCAATAATACATTAAATAAAATATAATGATAAAATTTAAACAAAAAGGTGAGTTATAATGATCATTAGGGTATGCCATTATATGGATATATTAGCTAATTTTCACAGCATTATCAAAAGTCGAATAGTGATTTTTGAGGTTCCGAAATAGCGAGATAAAAATAACCATCTCCGCATCTATTTGATAGGTAGTAATTATATTTTTTTTATAATTTTTTTCTTATTTTACCCTACTATAATATCAGATATAAAATAATACTCTATTATTTTAATAATAAACACATTCGATAAATAAAATTAATATATCTTATAAATCAATATTAACTAAATTAAAATATAATAATAAAAGAATATATAATATGAATTATATGATAAGAAAACATAATCAGTTATATACCTGCATTCGAATCAATTTAATATAAAAAAGCGTAAAATAGCAATAAATCAATAGTATCGAAATATGCATTTATTAAGTATAAAATCACCTTTCTTTCTCTAACCCCACGAATGCACCTGAAATTATCACTCACTATATTACTCATCCTAATAATGACGTGACTATAATATGTCTCTCACTCTTCGTATCTTCATATCTCTCTTACTTTATATATAAAATTATACTCTTTCTCTCGATCTTTATATTATACTAGGTAGTATTATACTAGTACATCTCATTACTATCTCTCGTCTCTCGTCTCTCTTCTCTCATCCTATAATATATTAGTATATATATATTAATTAGTATTAATAATATAATTAGATAATATTAATTATAATATATATAGTATGTAAATAGGATTATATAATAATATATATATATTATATAAATATATATTAAGTATATAGTATAGTATATATATTAATATTATATTATATTCAATATATATATAGTATATAATATAGTAATTATAAAATAATATAACTATATATTATTAATTAATTGATAAGTATATATTATGATAATTAGGATTGCATATACCGATCTCCCGCTGCCGGTGACTTCCTGCACTCGTAGTTTTAGCCGAGTTATCACCGGCCTTTTAAAGATTCATCCGCTACCGTGAGAGCCGGAGACCACTATTTTCTCCGCTTTCACTCCAGAGTAGCTCAGTAGACCCTTAGTATTTTTAAAAGAGTTTTGATAAAATAAAAATATTATGTAATATATATATAATATACATGTATATATATATATGTAATTAATGAGACAATTATAATGAATATTAATAAATATTATGAAGAACTGATTACATACTAATATGAGATGAAAGAAATTATTTAATATTTTTTTGTTTTTGAAATATGTAGATATATATAATATATATAATAGCTAAAACTATAATAATATATATTAATATGACATATAAATTAATATATAATTAATTAATAATGGGCATAATAATAACACCATTATCACTAAATAATAACAATATATAATAACTATAACAACTATAAATAGTTTGTAAAATCTACACAAAATGCCTTACCTCCAAACAAAAAATATCACATCATATATTAATAAATCTATACTCTTAAAATTATTCTATATATATACACATAATGAAATATAAGTTAATAGAATAATTGTTAATATTAACTTTTAACAACATCGACATATCAGACCCAAATATAGACTAAAATAATATAATAGATAAATATACCAATTTTTATTTGTTTGCTTTTTGCTTTAACTTTTAACCAATTATAACTAATTGAAAACTATATTTATATTTATATATTAATATATCTAATATATCTAATATATATAATTTAATATATATTAATAGTAAATCTTAAATTATAGTATTTTTATAAGCTTATATTAATTAATATATATAATTAATAAGTATATTAATTATATACATTAATATATTAATTTATATAGTATTATATATATATATAACATATATATATTATTATAAATATTAATTATATTAATATTAATTATAGTATATATTATTATATATATAATATAATATATTATATATATTAATGATATATATATAGTATAGTAATATATATAATAGTAATAGAAGTAAATACCTATATATATATACTATATATTATAATAACAGTGCATTACCACTAACTGTTACTCGATACTTAGTACCATGTATATACACAATAGAAATTTTTGAAGTAAAAATTATTAAATTATAGTGGGTAGCCGTGTACTGAATTCGAGAAGTTTGTATTACATATGCTATTATATACACTATTATATATATATATACAAAATTACCCCAGAGATATATTTTAAAATTAAATGTCTTATAAAATAATAAGTAGATTAAGAAACAGGAGTGATTCAGCTAGCATGTAAGAAAATAACTAATCATTACCTGTGAATATATATAAATATATTACCTTCTTAGCAATAAAACATTCTATCCTCGCTATAATACACTTGAAGGTGATGACAATAGAATATTCCCTATGAAATTCTATATGATAAGATAAATCAAGAATAAAGAGCATTTACTTTTCATTTCCATCATAATCAGTAGATTATCACTTCCAGATTATTCGTTCCAAAAGTGTTCCTATCTAGTACAAATCATACGAATTATATATCCATACATAAGTTTTGAATAAGTATTTTCTAATCATGTGTTTTCTCTCACTCTGGCTTCTACTTTTGCATTTAACTTTTTCTCCTGATCAGTACCACATTGTGATTGTATCTGATATTCTCATCTTCTGACAGATTTTTTTTTGTAGACATGTATATACAAAATAACCTATTCCAGAAAATGAATGTGTTTATCTCCAATATTCTGAGCTAAATGAGTTAATACTCATTTCACAGTCTATCCTTCATGGAACTGTAATGAGGACTGGTATATTAATATATGAGATAATTTTATCATTACGTTTTGTATTCTATCAGAATCTTGAACTTATGATATTATTCTTATATTACTGTAAAAAAGTTTTACACTTACTTCATTGACATAATTTATTATTTGAGTATTTACGATATCAATATGATAAAATATATAATCAGATAGGTAAGCTTATATATGTATATGGTAGAATTCAGAAGAGAAACTTAGTTTTGCAAGTTATCATATATATAAAAGTTCTATATTCTCATTAATATTAACGTATACTCATATAAAACGTATTTTAAGTACATAAATTTGAGTGTATCTATCATATAAGTTTATTTTTATCACCCGCTACCTTCCCATTTTCTAAATAATTTTGACAAATAAGCATTAACTGAAATTATTAACAAAAATGCTAATAATAATCTGACACATACATCACCTCGCTCTTTCATATAATTCTCAATAGGTTATTGATAGCAATACTAATATATCTTCATCACATTATATTCATTCCATGATATTGACCATTTATAAAGAATTCTTAGACTAGTTCTTTATCTCGCGCAATAATACGAAAAAAAATAATAATGATATACAAACGAGATAGGACATTATCATATTGAGAATCTTATAATTCGATTAGAGACAATCATTATATTGAGAGATTTATCTTAACCTATACCTTGTTTTCTAATTCGATGGAAAGGATATTATAGTATATTGAGGCTATGAGAATATTTGGAGTATTTTTTATGAGCCAATGTTCTACCTAGCCCGTGATCCCAAGGTTGATATGTTGACTTCGATAGTTATGGCAATCTGAGAAAAAGTTATCCCTCGCGAACATATGTAGTGAACGCGCAGTATATTACTAGGATCCGGGACAAATGCAAGAATGACAATTGTTACAAGTAGCTATATTATGCCTAATTGATAAGAGATAAGCAAGTCTCCTTTTGTTATTTAATAATAATGCGAGTAAATTCAGATTTTAATTATGAATGCCTTTCGTTGATAAATATAGCGTTTGTAGAGATAGGGTTGGAGGGAGTTAGGGAGGCATGTAGTATGGTTATTGGAGAAGTAAGAAAGAAAAGCCTAGATAATGGGAGAATTTTAGATGAGAGAACATTGCGGTAATGAGAGGAAATACTGTAGAAGAAGAGTGAAGAATCTAGGAATTAATAAATATCAGGACTGGAAAGAAGAATATATATTCTGCACGGAAAATGGGGAAACTCCCGGGGGGAGATACCGTGGGTTATATAAATGTGCCTGAGAGACAGTAGATAAGAAAATAGGATATTGAACAATATTCTCGCGTAAGTAGGCCTCAACACGGGGGCAAAAAATTCTACTATGCGCCAGGCAGCACTCTAAAAAAAGTTAGATATTGAGGAGAAGAAAGCTAAAAGAGAACAATAAGGCGTAAATAGTGGAAAGTATGGAAAAGAAGATTAAATATCAGGTACGGAAAAAACACGAAAGCGAAAATTTACAAAGAAAGAGAGATAGAGTAATTATATTATAAAATTAGAATAGGATAGATAAATATTTAGAAAGAAAAGGTGGAAGTTGAAATGCGTGAAATATCAGCATAAAAAGATAAAAAACGAATATTTCATAGATATAAAAGTGTAGAAGAGAATATAATAGTAAGAAAATAAAACAATAAAATAAAATAGGAAAATGACACGAAAAAAAGAAAAATGCAAAGCAATGCAAATAAAAATAGGAAAAAGAAAAGAAGTAAAAGAGATGCCTGAGAGAGAAAGGGTGAATAAAATCAGATAAAAAAAAAGAAATTGCAAAAAACAAAAACAAAATCCAATAAAAAGTTTAAAAATAAAAAAAAAATCTTTCACCTTATCTACCTAATAAAATGTTTATAGCAAAACTTTAAGAAGAAGAGAAAAAGGAAAAGAAAAAAGCACAAGTGAATAAAAGAAATTTGAATTGAAATTATAAATGAAGCGTCTGTCAGACATCAATTGATAAAGACGGAGAGACAAATGAAGAGAGAAAAAGAGAGAAATAAAGGGAGTGAGAGGGAAAAGAAATAAAAGAAGAGAGAATGAGATGAGAGTGCGTGTGTGAGATGAGAGAAAGAAAAGAGAGAGAAGCACAAGAATGAGAGAGAGAAGCCGATAGCAGACAACTTAGCGAGAGAGCAAGTTGCTGGGGCGAATGAATATTTGCATATTTACACACCATTTCTATAATAATATATTATATATTATATGATATAATATATAAATATAGATATAATATATATATATAATATATTAGAATATATATTTCCTCTGGGACATATCTTTTTCAATACACAAAACTCTATATAATATATATATATATATATATATAACTATATATATTAATATAGATATATCTATATTAATATATTAATATATATATAATAATATAATATATTAATATATAATAAATAATAATATTATATTATATATATATATATTATTATAATAATTATAATATAATATTAATATTACTATTATATATATATATAATATAATATATTAATATTATTATATAATAATATATATATATATATATAAGTATATAATATATATATACTATATAGATATATATATATTATATATATCTATGTATATATATTAATTATATAATATTTAAATATATATATATATAATAATATATATATATACTATAAGTATTAATAATATTATATAATTATATTATCATATTGAATTATGAAAATATTGGTAAATCGTTTGTCATCGCAGAAAATTAAAAAAATTCATTGTTTCCTTAATTGCAATTCTCTATTATAATTTTTAATTATAAAAAAGATCTTGATATTTATAAATACGAATATAAAAAGAATTCATACTTAAAGCGAAGCAATAATATCCTCCTTTGCGAGGTTTCCCTTTCATGAAATAGAAAAGAAAGAGATGAACATATTCGAGAGAAAAGTAGAAGAAGAAGAAGAAAAGAAGTAAGAAGAGATAAGAAGTACTATTTGCTATCATCTGAGATTATATTCCATTATACTATATTTTAAAATTATTATTTATAATGAATATTATAAATAATCTACAATAATAATTATAATTTTTTATTATTTTTATGAGATAAAAAGTAAATTGAATTTTATTTTATTTTCATTGATATTTAATATTTTGACGCATCAGTAATTACTAAACTTTATTTTACCAATAAAAACTTTCTTATTGATTTCTATGGTAAATTTTAATGATTCTATCACATATTCTAATAACAAAAAATATAACTAAAGATTTCAATATAATACTTAGATTATATTATTAAGTGAGTCATATTGTGTTCTATAACAAAATATTAATATTGTCTCTAGTTTTTTATAGTCTACTCTTATTTATTGTTTTATGTTTAGTGATAATAAGTATTATGTCCTGAATAATATAATTATATTATACATTATACATTATAGAATTTACATTATTTATATACGACTAAATAAGTTTTAATATCTATTTATAAAAGAATAATAAATAAACAATATAATAACAAATTATAGATAAAATAAACACTAATATTTAAAAAAAATATATTAAAAGACAATTTATAATAGCTCCAAATAATTTAAAATAAAAAATAAATGTATCTTAATTATAAATTAAAAATAGCTAAACAATATTTATATATGTCAAGAAAGGAGCTATTTCATATAATGTTATGATCCTGCATGATTCAATCCAAGAAACAGATACAGTATATCTATAAAAAAATTATAATGCTTGTGAGACTTCAAATCTTAGGAAAATGATAAAAACTCAATATATATATTACTATGTTCCTATGTGTTTCCGAATACTTACCTTATGCATAATAGCTTATTACTTATTGGACGTGACACATCATTCAGTCTGGGCACCGATTATATCGAGCATAAGAGTGAGCGATTCGTTATCGACGAGATATAAAGGTAAGTAAGGGGGGAATTGACAGAAAGAGTGATAGAAATAACGGACAGACACACGGAGCCAATTTGAGAGAAATAAATGTATCTCTTCCAGTAAATTGATTTATAGTTTATGATCCTTTTCCCAAAACATGGAAGAATGAGAGTTATATTGGAAAGCAATCTATCGGAGAGTTAAATTTCAGTTTACGATTGTTATTAAGGAAGAACAAAATATGAAATTGTAATATGAGGTATAGTTTTAACACATAATCCGCCCTACCACGTTATTGTTAAGTGAGTAATAGTGGCTGACGGTAAAATTTCAGTGGGATCTAATGATATTACTTGCGGTGTGTTGCTATCATTGGAGTACGTTGTGCTTGCCAGTCTGCGATTATCTCCTCTCGTTCTCTCGTCTCTGCGCCGATTTCGTCATCTCGTACTCTCTCGCGTGCCACACTTACATCACACACCCAGCACACACACACACGCATACATACACACACACACGAAACACAAACGATGCCCTCGCTTTCTCTGCATCTTTTCTCTTCGCATCAAGATGAGTTTATCACCACTTCATCCTCCCATCTATCACCATGTCTGCGCCTTAAGTATCGCCATCATGTTTACTCCACCGCCATCCTCTCTATTGACTATTTCATGCAGGCCTCCACTGCACCACTACCTTGTTCTCTGTCGTGATCAGTTGCGTCATCCTCTCTTCTTATTACATTTCACTCTCATTCAGCGGCGACGGCTACTTCTCTATCTACAATCTTACTGCACCTCCGGTCATTATTCTGGATGTCCAGGGACACCGCCGCGACCATAGCTCTCTACATCGCGCCTTCACTCTCGAGACTAGCTATTTCATTGCCCAGTTCAGACGCCTCTCCTGCTAACAACCGTGAAGAGTCTGGTTCGGCTATCCAAACTACATGCTCTATCTCTACTCTCTCTCTCTCTCTCTCTCTCTCTGCCTCTTCTCTCATTTCAATTCTCTCTGTACTCATGAGTAGATCCGCAGCTCCGAGAGTCAAATTGTATGCACTGGTCTTCATACCTCTCTCTCATTCTTCTCTGTAAGTTTTCTTTTCACGTCTATAAATAATGGCGGTCTTCTTAATCTCCTGGGAGGGTGCCTGATTGAACTCTCGATACAAATAATCAATAATAACTGGTCCTTGGTTCTAAGGAAAATACATATTCGTAGCGAGTCAGGTCAATCATTTCATTTCGTCAATTTAATTCAGCAGTCAAAAAGGAAGCATGATGGGGAGCGCATACGCGGAAATACGTTGTGTCCAGAAAGAAGCAGATCTGCACCCATCTCCAAACTGGTCTCCGTGTTTTAGCGAGCCTACTCAACACTATTCACTTCTCCATACTCTCCCTGGCAGTAAACTACCCCGTGAACTGCTGGAATATGCGAGACAAGAATGCTTGCAACCTTTAACAAGCCCAAGCGGATTGGCCTAGATTTGGAGAGGAGAGGTCATGACACCCAAGTACAGATGGGGGAAGTATAAGCGAATAGAAAGATGTTGCTATCGCCTTCCTTCAAGAGTATCTCTCGTCTCGTCTCTCTCTCTCGTTCTCAAAATAACGGTACATGACACCATATTTTGTATAATCACGGTATTGTTTATATATGATATAGTATATATAAACTGAGTAGTTATTGGAAATGGCTACATAGTTAAAGTATATATGAGTAAGGATATATCTGAGATATGAGTATATATATATATACTCAGAGGAAAATCGTTGTTAAAGCAGACCCACCTATTTTATAGGAGAGTTTAAAAGCGAGAAGATTAAGTTTATGTGACCACATGAATTTATACCCTATTGAGAATAGAATCAGAGAGTGGATGAACATCAATCTATAAAATAATATCGCTTTGAGCGAAAAATATTGTAAATCTATAATCAGTAATAGGACCATCACAAACAACGTCTGAACTTTTCGATTAGAGAACGAATTAGCGTGAAAAATATAGGGATCTCTAAAAGTGGATAGATAATGAGTATTCTGCAGTCTGAGAGCGTGTATAAAAAATACAAGTTACATTATATCAATTTTGGAAAGCAGACAAGTAAAATGTACGTGTATATATATATATCGAAAAACATATAGGTGAAGTAAGGTATATATTGTTGCGGGATTTCCTGACCATATATATAGTAATAATATATACTATCATAATATATACAGTCATTAAGTTATTTTAAACTTCTTTTGGGAATATTAGAGGTCATAAATATTGTAGTATAGACGAAAAAGGAGACTGTATGATCATTGCAACTGACTACATATCATATAATATTATAATATATATATATATAATATATATATTATATAATATATATATATAAGCTAGATATATATATATATATATAAATATATATATATATATGGTATACCATATGAAAATGTATAAATAATATAATATAGATAATATATAAATATAATAATATATATATACTATATAATAAATATATCTATAATATATGATATATTATATATAATAAAAAATATATATATAAGATACATATAATAAAATATAAGTATATATAATATATATATATATATCATATAATAATAATATAAAATAATAATAGATATTAGAATATATATCTACATAAAAATATATATATAATATATATATATATATATTATAATATATATATATATATAAATATATAATATATTTAACTAATATTTAAAAATTACAATAAAAAATAAAAATATAAATATATATAATATATTTAGAGTATAAAAATATAAAGAACGGAAGGCCCTATTGGTACATATGAAATTATTTTCTTTCTCTTTTGTGGCTCATCTTGGTCTGGTGGTCAACCATAACCGATACCGCCAGGGGTTACAGGTTACCCAGCAGGAAAATACTAAGTATGTTTTCAATACCATTATTAGGTTATTCAATCTAGTACACTACCCCTTTTCTATTTGTATTATTATCACCTGGGGGTTCTATACCTCGTTGGGCCAACCCCCGATGTGAAGCGGGGAAGAGCGCGGGCCATCCCTATTGACCAAGAAGTATGGTTGCTTCTTTAGCCTCAATCGTGCGTGTGGTCAAGCACAAACGCGTAATCTGCTAGGTCCAGTTCGATTCCAACAGGTGAAAATACTTAAGGGTGTTTTCATACAAACTGACTGCAGTTATTGCATTCTTAATACTATAGTTATATATATATATATAACTATAATATACTACTATATATATATAAAATAATATATATATATATATATATATAAATATATAAATATATAATATGTCATAAAATAATATGAATATAATATATATAATAATATTATATAATTAAAGAATATATAAATAATAGATATAATATATATATAAATATATATATAAATTTTACAGTTGTACCAACACTAACGTTCATTCTGCAAACCCATTCAGGAGTGTTACACGCCTCAGCAATCGAACTATCTAACCAAATACGCAATGAGCGCAGACCAAGGCTTGAAGTGGGAAAATCAGCAGAAACACAGGAAGATGAAGCGAATTCCACAGAACAGAGTGCAGAAAGAAGGAAGCACCGAGCGAACTAGTCTGGAGTACCAATAATCACACAAAACTCATGTGCATACAGCAACCCTCTGTACACGAGGGCGACGTAAAGTGTGGTACGCGGTGATAAGTCCCCTCGAGCAACCTGCCACTACGGTACCTATAGAAAAAGATAAAGCACCAACATCGCGCGAGGCAAAAGATAGAGGGTCAAGTGAATTGGAAATAACAGAACAGTTTATGGCCTGTTGACTCGACCACTATCAAAAGCCGGGTGAAACAAGCCCCCCAGATATAGAGCAGTATTCATATCAAGGCGGATGAGCCCCTGTAAACGGGAGCAACTGAGAAAGAAAAAATCTCGCAGTCTAAACAGAACTCCCCAGTTTCTTTGGAGCCGCCCTAGCAACCATTGTGCTGTGGTTTCCAAGACATTTTTTTATGTAAGGCCAAGGATTTTAAAATATTTCACAGGAGAGATCAGAGAACGGCGAAAAGATAGGAAATTGCAGGTGTCCTAGAGAGGAGATTGAGAAGGTTGATTTTAACAGAATTGAATTTCACAGTTCAAACACCCAACCACCGAAAATCATCCAGATCAGCGAGAATAAGATCGGAAAGATTAAGACGAGAGCAATTCTAGAAGTAAAAGAGGACGCAGAAATGAGTTAAAAAATGAAGGGTCGAGTCATCGCAATACGAGAGAATAGATGTGCAGGTGAGAAGATCATAATGAAAAGTAGGAATAAAGTCAGAGATAAGACAGAACCCTGAGACACCACTATAACAGAAAGAAAGAAGAATCGCCCCATCCAACAACAGCGATAGAAACCTGGGGAAAACTAGCATAATAAGAAAAGAGAAGGGAAACCCAAAGAGGACTGAGACATGACCGTGCCATATTCCCGTTCAAATCTTAGATATGTCAAGCCCACCACGCAAGTCCCCGATTCCTAAGGCGGAAACCACAAAAATCCAGAAAGATAGAATATATCGCCAGAGACCTCTTGAGCCGCAAAGCCCGTACTGCGATTCGAAAATGAAGAGTCAATGATCCAAGAAAGAGTGCAGAAAAGTTCAAAGATCTTAATAAAATAAAGTAAGACATACGATATTAGAAAACAGAGCGCTTCCTTCGGAATCGGTTGGGCATGTCGTCTTCCAACTACTGAGGAGTTAGTATGCCGACTAGAGATATAGTTAACGACGGGAATAAGCACGCGGAAGCACACCCTCAAAACCGGGAGGAAGCCATAATCCCGGTCACCCCCTTCCCCTAACGTTAGATTTAGAGCCCATGCACCCGATCGAATGTAAATCACAGGCAAAGGCATAGGACACCTGAGAGAGAAGGCAATCGAGCGAAGGCCAAGAATCGCCATTGACGTTAAGGAAATAGCCGAAAATTGCCTTTTAGTTGGAAATTAGCAACAGAACCATCAGCGCGAAAGGAAAAGAAGATTTACAAAAGTTAAGATTGGCCAAATTCCCGAAAATTGTCATAGAGCACCAGAGTAGCGACTCGTTAATGCAATCCACGGCTTGCCACGAAGAGTAGCCCTGCACCGGATTCTAGCAGAAATGGAAATAGCAGAGGATAGTAGAACGAAATTTTCCACCCCCATACCACGTCTCTAGCCTGAATGCCAGAGAACAATCACAATCGCACCATGGATATGAATGAGAAAAGTTAGTCAAAAGGAATGAACCTCCATCCAACAACGATCCAGCTCCTACCTTACGGCAGAAGTCAAAAACGCCACCAATGACAAAAGCAGCCCATTCCAATTATAGAGCTGTAGAACAACCAAGCTCCCCCCATCGCTCCCGATCAAAGTGCCATAAAAACGAGGCAGGAGCAGCTGTTGACAAAAGATAAAATTAAGAGATAATAAGTGTGGTCAGATTACGATAAGCGAGTGTATTTAAAGAGAAGACATGGAAACATAGTCAAGTTGCAAGAATTGGTTTAGAGCGACCGAATGTGTGTGGGTCTTAAATTCCCAGATCGTTGAGAACTGAACGATTCGCCTCCTCCCACACCTAAATCTAATAGACCCAACCTCCTCGTTATTACATACATCCGTAAATAAGCCCAGTCATTGAGAACGAAAAAGTCCGTGAAATAGTAAGTAACAAAAAAGCGGAAATCTCTTCTTAGAAACCATACAAAGCCTAATTATGGTAAGAAGAATAAAGATTAAGCCACATATCGAAGTTATAGATTCAAATTCCCGCAACGTTTACGGGAGGTTATTTTACAATAGCAACATCTCCACCCTCACACGAAATTAGAAAAGTAAGGTGATATAAAAGTAAAGGATAACTAGCCATCGTCTCATACAAAGCAAAAATTAGGTTAGAGTTAGAGAGGGTACCACGATCAAAGTAGAGTCAGAGCCACAATCGGAAGCAATAAACCGGTCGCCTGCTCAAATCCGCCACATACACGCACACACAGTCCAACAACAAAAAAGACAACAACAAAACAAACAGACAAACCCAAAAGAGAAACGAGTTATTCATAAACTAAAACCTAAATTAAAACTAAATTTAAAATAGCTAAAACCTATATAGTAAATAGATAAATTAGCGCATTCCAACAGCGAAAACTCTCGGCACACTCCACACTCTCAAAAAATGAAAACAAAAAAAGAAAAAAAAAACTAGGACACTAAAAAGGTGGAAGATTAAAAACGAAATTAAACACCGATTCAATACATAAACCCAAAAAACTAAGTTAAAAAGAATCGAGAAAAAAATAAAAATAAAAAAACATAACCTATACTCGCTAAAACTACGTTTTACTCAACTGCCAATCCAAAAACAACATAATACTACAAACTAAAAAAGCTTCAAATTCAAAAATAAAACGGATAACTTAACTTAAGGACAATCAATTCTTCACATAAGAAACCATAATTAAACCACTAAAACACGGCATCACTAATATACAAACACACGTATAAAAAAAAAAAAACCAAACGATATGAACACACCACATTCCATTGGGCCCGGATCACCTCAGTGTGCCGCGTCGTACACTTTGAGAACCACTATATAATAATAAATAAAAATTAATATTTAATACATATCATATATATAAATATAAATATATATAATTAATAATATATAATAAATTATTACTATAATATATAATATAGAATATATATAAATATAAATATATAAATATAAATAATAATAAATTATATATAAAAATACTAATAATGTAAAAATATAATAAATATATATATAAGAATAAAATAAATATATAATAATATAATATAATATAAATATATATATAATATATAATATATATATAAAGAAATATAAAAAAAAAAGAAAATCTGAAATTGTCGGAGAATTTGTAATAAAATCATCGCATCATATAATTCGAATTTTAATACTCCTCGGGAGTAAAGTACAATATAAGTGTCAGAGAATTATAATATAACTCTAACGCGATATAATACAAAGTTAAAAAAATCGGGAAAGCTGATAGTTATCGGATTTGAAGGCAAAAATGAGTTCGGATTAATACCAAAGTTCAAATTTTATTATTTGTAACTTTCGCGGACTTTAGTTGCAAATTATCTATCGAAATAGGATAGGAATGGATAGTTGGATTAGAATCCCACTCCTTTCCCCTTAAAAAAAAATTAATTATAATTCTATTCATGTGTTGAAAAATATCGCTGTATTTTTAGTACTTATTATTATTTTATTTTTTTCTTTTACAGTTATATTATTATTTGATTTCTTCAATATTATAAAACCCTTGAAAAAAAATCATGAAACACAAACACAACAACAACAACAACAACAACAAACACAACAACAACAACAACAACAAAACAACAACAACAACAACAACAAACAAAACAACAACAACAAAAAACATAAAATAATAAATAAAATAAAAAAATAATAAATAATAATAATAAAAATAAATAAATAATAATAATAAAAAATAAAATAAAAAAAATAATAAAATAATAAAATAAAAATCAGAAATAATATATAGTATTTTAATTAATTACTATATTATTTATCTATTATTAATAAAAATATATTATATTAAAATATTAATTATTATATTGAAATTAATTATTATTATATATTAAAATATATTATATTATTATTATATATTAATTATTAAATAATTAATTATAATATATGTATTACATCCTATATTATTATCATATATCATTATATATATATATATTATTAATTAAATTATTAATATATATTATATATATATATATATATATTGTTAGGTTATTTAATATTAATCATAATATATATATAATTATATTAATAATTATATATTATATATTAATATATATATTATATAAATACTATTATTAATTATGATATCAATTTCATGATAAATTAAAATAGTTAATTATAATAACTTTTTAAACTAAAAAAAAAGAAATCTTATAAACGTTATAACCTTTCCGGAAACTAAAATATGTTGAACAATGTGTTGGCGCCTTTGCACTTAGGTCTTACGTTACTCGTAACATTGAATAATTCATGAAAGTGGTATACTTTTTGATCTCAAAGCAAAGAAGAAAAAATTTTGAAACAAAAAAATGTTTTTCTGTAACTCTGTAAACAAATTGAGGTCAGAGTCGAAATTTGAATGACTGCGCGAGTCGAGTCGGATCGGAGCCGAGTCGGAAATTTATAAGATCGACGGCGGATCGGACGTCTAAAATTTGTTATAGCGAGTCGGAGTCCGGATCGAGTCGAAAATCACAAATTTAATTAAGGAGTCGAGCGGGATCGTAGTCGGTATCGAAAAATTTCATTCACACTGGCGCCCTGTTTCATCATATCGTTAACTTTATAAAATATAATTTCCAAAGAGGGAACTTTAATTGACTATTTTTGTAAAAAGGAAATTTATATATATTCCACTGGATTTTATAATTTTGTGAATTAAATTTCTTTAATAATTACATATTTTCTAAGAATCCGAATGGAAGAAAGTAAAGTACTAGCTTATATAGAAACAATTCGCTCAATAGTCTTCAGCGACAAATCTCATAGATACAACCATGTAGATCAGCTATACATTTGGCGCAATTCTGATTTACATTAATATATAAAACTGATAATGTGCTCGCAATTGATCGCTCAAATTACAGATACCTGCAATGTTATCCTTAATATAATCTCATTTGTAAGATCCGCTTTTTCAACGGCATATAAAATATATAAATATAATATATATATATATATATCTAAATAATATAATAATAATATAATATATAATATAAAATAATATAAATAATATTTAAATATAATATATAATTATATAATAATGAAATGAAAAATAAAATGGAAATTTGAAAAAAAGACCTGATATTTTACCTCATCGCATCAATCGCCGGCATCAATAGATACGACGCTTCTCCACTGGGATATATATATATATAAAATAATATAATAAATATTATAATATAATATAAATTATAATATATATAATATAGTATACAATATATATATAAATATACAATTATATAGTGCGAGCGTCCAGCCATCTGATGCGGAGATGACTGACCAAATGAGATAAAAAATAAATCATCTTTTTTTTTATTATATTTTTTAATTATAATTCATTAAAAATGGAATAATCGTTAAACTAATTATAATATATATATATATATATATAATTATAAAATATAAAGACATAATATAAAAAATAATAAATAATATAAAATATATATTATATATATATAATATCAAGGACTGCCATATCATAATACGCTTTCGAATATGAATATACGCAATATTAAAATAGTATAATGAGAAAAAAAGAACAATAAATGAAAAATAATGAAACATGCCCAGAATTTCTAAATCGTGCGACTTACTCGATCACATGTCATAAAAGTCTACAATGTCACATACTTCAAGCCAATCAAATCACGCCAAAAATTAAGTAATCATAACATACCCAGCTCATGTCAATTTTCTCACATCCCTATAAGCAATTGTTCTCTATTAAACATCGACTTAAAATTTCGTCAAACTCGACTCAAACATAATAATCGTAAGAAAAATAAATTCATACAATGACTATTAGATGCATGAATACAACAGTAAATTTACTGTTACATAAAAGAAAATAGTCAATAAAGGTTCTACTTTAGCATAATAACACTAAAACTATGAAATGTAATGAAGAGCTTAAATAATAAACACAAGAGAAAATTTAATTTCCTGAATAAATATTATTAATGGTAATAATTTTAGGCCTCGCCTAATATTTAATATATATATATTATTATATATATATTATTAATATATATATTATATAATCTTAGTATATATTTTTTTAATTATTATTATATTATATATTATTATATATTATGTATATTATATTATAAAAATAAATATTTTTATTATATAATTTTATGTATTAATTTTTTATTATTATAAATTTTTAATTAAATATTTATATATCATTAATATTATATATTATATTATATATATATATTATATAATTATTAAGATATTAATGTATTATAATATTATTATATCATATATTATATAGTATATTATTTTTATATAATATTAATATCTATTATATTATTACTTATTATATAACATATTATTATATTTTTTTGGTTAATTATTATTAATTATTATTATTATTATCTTTTATTATTATATTATTATATATTATTATTATTATATATATAATATTTATTATATTATTATATTAAAATTATGATATATATTCTATTAATTATTATATTATAATATTATTATTATTATTAATAATATTATAATATTATAAATTCAATTTTAAATGAAATTTTATATTATAAATTTTATGGTTATTTGAACTACAAAATCATTTTTCCTGCATAATAATCCCATAATACTCAAAACAGTCCCATCATCCTAGTATTTCCCTTCAAGGAAAAACCTACTCGGCACTCTCCTCTCTCTCTCTCCTCTCTTTCCTCTCTCTCCTCGCTTCTCTCTCCTCTCTCTCTCTCTCCTCTCTCTCTCTCTCCCCCTCTCCTCACTCTCTCTCTCTCTCTCTCTCTCATCCTCTCTCTCTCTCTTTATATATATATAATATAACTAATAATATATATATAAATAATATATACATAAAATATATATATAATATATATAACTATATATATATATATATAATATATTAATATATATAATATTATATATTTATTATATAATATAATATAATATATTATATATAATATATATATATATATATATAATATATATATATATAGATAAATAAATATATTATATATATAGATATATACTATATAATATTATATATATATATAATAATAACATATTATAATATACTATAATATATATATAATATATATATATATATATATATATATTATAATAATATATATATATATTATATATAAATATATATAATTATATATTATATATATATATATATATAATATATATAATATATAAATAATATATCTAATTAATATATATAATATATATATATATTATATATATATAATAGATAATATTTTATATAATACTATAATATAAATATATATAATAATATCAATAATATAATATATATAAAATATATATACTATATATAATATAATATATATATATATATAAATATATAAGTATAATACATATTCTTTTTATTTGCTTCCCATAAGGCTGAATGAAAAAGTTATTTCAATGTGGTTATAGGTAGTGTACATCGTTGAATTAAATGTGTTGTGGAATAGAAACCTGTGTGTGTCAACTAAATGGCAATATCAACATCATGGGAAACAATGAAGTGGCCGCCAAGGGTTCAAGAGCTGGGGCCACTATTGTTACTCAATTATACTGTAAAATGATTTTAGAAGAACCAAGAGACTTAATGAATTGTTTCAAAGTTTGGCAGATGAATACCAAAGTGCCACCTCAAGTTAGGAATAGTTAAGGATGTATAAAGATCAAAATGATCTTGATAAACCTTACTTGGTGCGCGAATAAATATACAGTGGCCATAATTTTACAAAGGTAAAACGATAAGGTTTCTTCGACCTAGGTTCTCAATAAAAGTTTTGAACTACTACGCTACGAATGGGGATTGGCCCCGCTTGAGTGCGTGGACCAAGGAAAAAGACTTAGGTGTGAATTATACAGCCAGTAATTGAAAGTAGCTAATCTG
>JABUQX010103614.1:0-17500 GCA_015478945.1 Trachelipus rathkii
AATGATTGTCAAAAAAAGTGGGAAAAATAGGTGAATTCCAGAGTTTACCAGTAGTGTACAATGTAAAAAATTAGCATAGCGGTGAAATACGAGGCTAGAAAGTTGGACAGAGGGAAAAATGAGACTGTCTAGACTTACGAGTACCACGAGCTCTCCTCAGAGGAAGAGGCATGTTATCAGGGAGTTCCGATAAAAGTGTCTGTTATAATAGCGATAAAATAAAAGAAAGTGATGCAATGCAAGGAAAAAGGGAATCGGTGAGATTAGGAGAGTTGATAAGAGAAAAGGCCCTAGACTCTACCCTTTCAAGAAAAGCTTTTTATTTGTTTGAGAGGAACTAAACCAGATATGAAAACGTACTCTGAACAAGAGCGGAGAACACTTCTATACAGAGAAAGCAACTTGGGTAGTGTGAAGAAATTCTAAAGAATCCTCAGAACACCTAACCTCTTAGAAACTTGCTTAGTGAGAGAAATAATGTTATAGTTATATGGAAGAATCTGTCGAATAGATAGATAAAGGAACAGAGTTTATGAGGTATTGAAGACGACTGTTTCCTCTGAATTAGTGATTAGGAACGACCACGACCATGCTTCCTCTGCCTTAATTAGAAATGAGGGAAGATCGATAGACAGAGTCTCCAAGGTCGTTCTCCGAGCAGAAGCTATTTCAAGTTGCAAAGAGCGTCTTTCAGAGTGAAGTTAAAGGAATAATGAAAGGTGAAATCGTCGCTTAATAGTAAATATTAAGTGATGATATTGCAAAATTCCGAGGACCACCACTTTTAATAGATTTAAGGGATGAATTGTGGTCGTCTAAAACTGCGACCAGAAAGAAAGTCACAGAGAGAGGGTTACACGAGAATATCAAAAAAAGTGAAATTCGAGAATCAAAGTTATGTGCTAAACTCTATCGAAAGCTTTCAATATGTCTGGCGCAACAGCAAAGATTCACAAAAATCAAAGGACCAAGAATCGAAGAAAAATGAAAAAAAAAAACAGTAGAGATTTTTTTTTGAAGAATTAAGTGGTTTTTAAATATTTAATATAACTTCTTGAAATACGGAGATTAAAACAATAGAAGATAGATAGAGGATCGAATTGAGTCCACCTTTTAGAGCAGAGGTTGAATTCTCACACGCTTCAAAGAAGGAATGATCGAAATGGGGAAGGCAGAAACGAAACAGTTCACCATGGAAGAGTGCAAGCTCAGAAACACAATTTTTAAGAACATCAGAAGGGATACTATCAGGTCCATACTACTTCTTAGATTTAAGTTCAGAAAAAGCATAAATAATAATGTACAATATTAGGCATTAATGAAATATGAGGAAACTGAAGAGGAATAACTCCCGAATCATCTAAAGTGGAATAATTGAAAAAAGTTTGAGCGTAGAGTTCGGCTTTAGCAGAGGATAAAACGGTACTTGGGGCGTCGGAAGATTCTAGAGGGAAAGAAAAGAAGAAAAAAAAACAAAGTTAGAGCAGACATTTTTTTTGCAAAATTCCAGAAAAAAACGGGAGGAAGAGGATCCTTGCATTTTCATAGGTTAAAAGAGGATTACAGTGTTAGGTAGGATAGATTTTTTTAAGGACAATTCTGGGGTAAAATCAAAGCTGCAAGAGATTCTAGTTTGAAGACCGTAATTACTGCTGACAGCATCCCAGTGTCGAAAACAATTCGTATAGAATCATATTAGTTTATTTCAATAGATTTTATAGTTAATTCTTGTGCTAAGTCTTTTTTAAGAGCTTATTAGCTTCTTGTTGTTAATTTGTTTTCATTTGTTACTTTTTTTTTTTTTCCCATCGCGAGATGGTTTGTTGGCAAAAGAGGTATCTCTCTGTCTTGACCTAGGGTGGCACACCCGGCGAGAGTACTCGTTAGCACAGATTGGTCCCCTACAGGTTAAGAGGTCGGTATTGCGCTTGTAAAGGGGAACTCAACATGCACACACATTATCATCCTAATCCTGAAGAAATGATAGTATTATGAACATGAGTTATAAAATTATATAGGAATAAGACTTATATAAATTTACAATAATACATTATATAAATATAAAAATAAATAATACTCTATATTTGAAAATCCTTATCAACTCGTTACTCTTATAATGGTTAATATTTATAAGGTTTACCCTTAATTCGCTATATAAAAATAACTCTTTCTTGAAATCAAAATAAAGTATAAATATATTTTTATACTGCCAAAGTCAGTTCCGTGCAGCGAAATTTTCAGGGGCTGTAAAACTAAAAGAAAAGCCTAAAAGGGAATAATCCACAGGAAAAATCATAACAATGTAAGGAAGGTTTATATAAAAACTAAGTTTGGAAATAGAAAAATAGCACTGAACTGATAATTTAATTCTAAAATATTAATATTCCTAAATTAATTTAGTTTTTCCAAATTTATAACTCTATTAAAACCTTGAAAAAGCTGTAATTTGTCTTCGAAAGAAAAAGTTTGCCAAATACCGGCTTTATTTCTTTTTATATCCATTTTATAGGGGTTTACGAGCCGACGGAGGGGGCAGAGGGGGCGAAGCCCCCCCGCTGGTCCCCGGAATAGGAAGACGAGAACTCACCCCCTCCGGAATAAATCTCTCTATCGTTTCTTGTTTTACTCCGTGGTTTCATTTAGTGAAAAAAGAAAAAAATTCAACATTATGGCAACTTTGCGCGCTTTCTCAATAGGGAGTAAGCCGCATCTTTGATTTATCAAAAAAATTTAATTTTTTCAACAATTTTTAACAATTTTTAATTTTTTAAAAAGCGTTATTTTTTTAGTTTCTTTTAATATTCTAGAAAAGTAATTTTCCTGCCTGATTAACTAAAACTGATATTTATTTTCGTGGTACCTGTTATAGTTTTTTTTAGTTACATGCCTGGCCTTTTCGGGATTGCTTACTACTATATATATATAATATATCTAGCGTTATATATCAAATAATAACTAAAATATACACATATAACTATTATAAGTGCCTCGGTAATGAAATACCCCTATATATACTAGTATAACATATACTAATTTATACTAATATTATATTTTATATATCATTATATATTAATATTTTTAAAGCAGTATAATTCTAAGATTGTGGATGGGGATGTTGAATGAGCTGCTTTGTCATTACGCGAGACATGGAGTGCTGCATGGTTTCCTCAGAAGAACCTATCTCCGGATTCTGAATTTGCAAAGCTGTATTTTCTGAGCAACTGGATATGGGATTTGTTCCATGCACGTCGACTGGACGTTCGACATTCTCCGAAGCTCCTGGCATGGGCCTTTGTTCCAAATAGGGTCTAAAATATTTTGGCAAAGTGTAATGTTCATAGTGGTTTGTTAAATGGCTTGTTGAAGGGGTTTGGGGTGTAATCATTGGCGACATGTTTATAACAGATGGAGAATAAGGGGTCATGGAACCACCAAGACTGTTGTCTATGGGTTCTCGACTCGGTGATGCCGTATAACTTTGGCCTATGCTAGTATTCCCAAACCGCGCCGATTGAACTTCGTTATTAGGTTGCTCGGCATATTGGGACACTTGTAAGTTATAGTTTATATTTGGAAAGTTTGGGAGCTGATCGTCGCCGTAGCAGTTATTGCTACTAACTGGTGTCTCTTCAGAGCCTGTGTAATATGTCCCTTCAAAATACCCGCTACCATTATGGTTTGCCATTTCACAGATATTTACATAAATTACTAAAAAGAATAAATAGATTTCCTTTAAAAACTAAAATTTTACTAGTTTTAAATAATTTTTAAAAAAATTAAAAACTGGAAATTCGCAGATTAAAAACGCTAAAATGAATTTATCACTTATATAAAAATGAATTACACCACAACTCTCACAATATAAGGAAGTCACGATACTAAAACACCACAGAGTTAATTATTATACCCAATGTGTCCATTCCTTCATTACAATTAAAACCTCTTAAATATAAATGTCACATCCCATAATATTAAAACAGTGGCGGCTCAGCCTCTATTTTACACAATTTGCTTTACACATGTTCCAATATTTTTTTTTATTATTTTAGAAAATCCTTTTTTTTAAGTTCCAAATTTTGTAAAAAAAAAATTTAAACAACTTAAAAAAAAGAATTTTTAATTCCTTTCAATGATAAATTATTATTGCCAAACAAGTTGCCTTAAAATATTATTGGTTACTATTTACAGTCATGCAGTTTATATATATATATATATATATATATATATATATATATACTATATATATTTATATAATATATTATATATATATATATAATATATATATATATATATATATATATATATATATATATATATATATATATATATATATATATATATATATATTATATAGATATCATATATATACGGTATATATATATATATATATATATATAAATATATATATATATAATATTATATTATATATATATATTATTATATATATATAATCTATATATATAATATATAATATATTATATATATATATATATATATATATATATATATATATATATATAATATAGTATATATATATAATATATATAGAGGGTGATAATTGGTTTAGAGCGACAAATATCCATCAATCCATATCTCAAAAAACTACAATAGCTAAGGGTAAAGGAATACATTGCTGGAATGCTGGTTCAATTTAGGGCGGAAAGCTATAAAAAAAAAAAAAAAAAAAAAAAAAAAAAAATATTATATATATCTCAAAAACTACAATAGCTACAGCGAAAAGGAATACATTTTGAAAAATCCTGGTAAAATTTTAGATAGGAAAATGTAAAAAAAATTAAAAAAATAAAAAATATTTATGCTAATAATTAATAGTAATATGATTAGAGAGCCTAATTTAGAGACCTTTTTATTGGTTACTCGTTAAAATAAATAGAATTTCTATTAATTTTACTTTTTTTCTTTTTACTAAAGAATACCCAAGGGTATACCGCAACCGATGGCAGGAGTCGGGGTCTCTCGGCCGTGTCCGGGGAACTACGGGGTAGGACTAATTTCCCCCCCTCCGGGAGGGTCTCCGGAACCCCCGCCTTTTGGTATTTGGTTGTCGCGGGGGTTCCTCCGCCCTCCCTTAACGGGGGTATGGAAAAACGTCCCCCCTGTGTTCCCCGTCGGCTCGAGCCCTCCTACATATGCCGTGTAATACCTTTACATAAATTAATATATAAATATATATTGTCCCCTCAATTAAAGAAAAAAAATAGCAATATTTATTTTATTTATTTATATTATTTATTTATTTTTTACATTCCTAACTAAAAATTTTACAAGATTTCCAAAAAATGTATTCCCTTTCGCTGTAGCTATTGTAGTTTTTGAGATATGATTTTTTTCATTTTATTTTTCTTTTTTTTTTTTTTTTTTTTTTTAACATTTTCCGCCCCTAAAATTTTGCCAGGATTCCAACAATGTATTCCTTTTTCCTGTAACTATTTGTAGTTTTTGAGATAGGACATCGATGATAGTTGTCGCTCTAAACCAAATATCACCATATATATATATATATATTATATATATATATATAATATATAATATATATTATATATATATATATTATATATATATATATATATATATATATATTATATATTATATATATAATATATATATATATCCTCTGGTGGGCAAGGCCCGAGGTCAACCTAATTTCACCAGAATTGGAGGAGTTCCAAGGCAGATTTCAATTTAAAGGCCGACATACCTCGATACACGGCGTTTCATAGTGTTTAGTTTACAGATAGTTATGAAAATAGATAAAGGGAGTGTGTTCCAGACCTTATAAGTGGAGTACACGTAAGATTGAGCATGGCGGTTAATTCTGGGGTTAGTGAGATTGATAGAAAAGGATGAGACTGTGCAGAAAGGCGTGCCGCACAAACTCTTCTCAATGGAGGAGGTATGCGATTGAAAAGGTCAGAGAGGCAGTGTTCGTTGTAATAATGATAGAATAAAGAGAGTGGCGCAACAATTCGACGTGCAGAAAGAAACTGGAGAGAGTTAGTTAGAGCGGGAGAGTTGATGAGACGAAAAGCCCTAGACTCCACCTTTTTTCTATTCGACGTGTAGAAAGAGACGAAGAATTTTCAAGATCTTTACAGATTTTTTACCGTGGAAAGCACCAGAACCTTTCTAGACAACCGTTACTTACTCTTCTGAATGAAAATCTATTCAGTCACCCTTTCACTAATTTGTTAATGAAAGTCTCTCCTAAATCTCTCAATATCAATCCCAAATGATAGTAATATCCATTCAAAAAAAATTAAATATTTAGTTAAAGCAAAGCTTTCAGTTTCCTTTATGAGTGGACACTTTCGGAATTTCTTTTTTATACTTTTTGGTTATCTTGACGTTGCTAATCTAAGATTTCCTTTTTCTCCTTTTACGACGAAGGAAGGTCCAAATAGGCAATTTCATCTCCTATCATTATTTTTAACGCATGAAAAAAATGGAGTAAGTAAGGTTTCGGTGACAGAAAAAACGAATTATGTATTGGAAAGTAAAACTTTGAACTATTTTCTTAGTAGGATATTTTATTTATATCTTCTCTAATGGGCAAAGACCGGGGACCACACCAAATTCCACCCGAGTTAGAGAGAACCAGAATCCAAGACTAAACCAAAGACCGACATGCCCGATACAGTGCGATTTAAAATGTGCAAGTCAAAGGAAATTAGAAAAATAGATGATGGGAGTGTGTTTCAGACTTTACTAGTGAAGGACATGAGATTAATTGGAAAAACGAGTCGCCCGAGCCCTTCTCAAATGAAGAGTTACCCAGCTAGAAAGTTCTGGAGAGCAGTGTCCAATGTAGTAGCGATAATATAAGGAGAGTGATGCAACAGTTCGACTGCTAGAAAGAGATTGGAAGAAAGTTAGTGAGAGTAGGAGAGTATCAAGTCGAAAAGCCCTAGACTACACCTCACAAAGAGGCAAGTGTGTATGTGGAAACACCCCAGATATATGATCTATACTCCATCCAAGCGCGAACAAAGCACTAATAGAGAGCAAGCATCTGTGGTGTTGAGAAGGAACCTTAGAAAGCTCAACTTAGAAGCTTGTTTTGAAAAGGTAATGTGATCCTTATAATTAAGGTCACTAGAAAAGGAAATGCAAGAATATTAAGAAAAGAGGAAAGATTGAGTTTGTGTTTTTCTAGGAAGACATTATAGCTTTGTGGAAGATTATGTCGAATAGATAAATGAAGAAACTTTATTTATTGAGTCGTTGAGCTACCTGGTTTTCTTTGTCCTAGTTAGAGATACGAGAAAGATGAGGAGTCAGTTGCTGCTCGGCAACCATCCTGACGCGCGATAATCACTGTTGAGAGGGTCAACTCCCAAATTGGAAATAATAATGATCTGTATAGTCTTTGGAAAAGGATATTTTAGGAGACGAAGTGGTAGAGAGATTGGTCATTAATGAACAATAGATAGAGTTGGGGATAGGACAGAACTTTTAGAATGAGAAGCACCACTGTTAATAGAACGACCGGAAAGGAAATCAGAGAGAAGGGTAGATACCGTAAAATTAAAGTTTAGAAATCAAAGCATTGTGCCAGACTCTATCGAAAGCTTTTAATATGTCTAGCGCCACATAAAAGGTTTCACCGAAATTCCGAATAGCAGAGGATAAAGAACCAGGGAGATGTGATAAAAGATAACCAGTAGAGCGATTCTTACTAATCCCATACTGTCGGTCAGAGATTAGATTAGAAGGATTAAGATGTTTCCAAATCTTTCTGTTGTGGATATAGATTCAAAATTTTTAGAAAGAACGGATGGTAATGAGATTAATGAGATGGTAATTAATAATTAAAGATTAGAGAGGCGTCTCTCTTTTTCTGCACAGGTTGAATGATTGCGCATTTCTAGCAAGTATGGAAGAAGGTCAAAGTGGAAAGAGAGAAACGAAAAAGTTTATCAATGTAGGGAGCATGCACAGAAGCACAAGTTTTAAGAGCCACGGGAGGAATGCCACCAAGACCATATGCTTTCTTAGTGTTAGCTCAGAGAGAGAGAGAGAGAGAGAGAGAGAGAGGACGGGAGAGAGAGAGAGAGAAGACGAGCAGAGAAGAGAGAGGGAGAGAGAGGGAGAGAGAGAAGAGAGGAGAGAGAGAAGAGAGAGAGAGAGAGAGAAGAGAGAGAGAGAGAGAGAGAGAGAGAGAGAGAGCATAAAAAATCTTTAGAAGAAATTTACTATGTTAAACAAAATGAGTTGGAAGGAGTGGAGAAGGAGGAATAGCTCCGGAAATCGTCAAGAGTTAGGGGAACAAATATTTGAGCGGATAGTTCAGCTTAGAAGAAGGTAAGATGGCAGTTGTACCATCGGAAAATGCTACAGGAGGAAAATAGGAAGAAACAAAGTTAGAGTTGATATATTTTGCAAAATGCCAGAAAGGGCATGAGGAAAAGAAACCAGAAAGACAACTTCACTCTCTACGGAAAAGGAGTTTTTAGTGTCTCAGAGAATAGATTTTGCACGATTACGTGATGAAATATAAATAGCATGAGCTTCTATAGTTTAATGAAGACTATAGTTCGCTAAGGCAGTTTCCCTTTGACGAAAAGTACAAGAAAAAGCAGACTTAAACCAAGTTTTGTTACTTTTAGCTGGAAATATGAAAGTTACTTCTGCACGAAAAAAAGAATCACCTCGGTTACACATTCTGCACTTTCCGAAGGACGCCTCCCACGAAAGAATTAGTCATTACATAAAAAATCAAAGAAATACGACCACAAGCCCAACAATTTTACGGCAACAAAGTACCTAAAAGGTTTCCTCGCCTTAGGCTCTGGTCCTTCCTGTGGAAGACTTGAGATATAGAAGAGGATACAGAGATAAGAAGGTGATCGGAGGAACCCAGAGTAGGAAAGAGTTTAAACAGAATAATACCCCTAAAGCATTTATTCACTCTAAGATCAATGCACACACACACACTCACACACACACTCATACACACTTAACACACACACACACATATATATATATATAAATATATATATATATAATATATTATATATATTATATATATATAGTATATATATATATATATATATATATAATATATATATTATAACTATATATATATATATATATAATATATATATGGAACAAAGCCTATTAATTGACCTTTTTTACGGTACTCGTTACCCCCCCCAAAAAATGGACCATAAATAGATTTTCTAGTTTAGGGATTTACACGGCAAAGTAGGGGGTTCGAGCCGACGGGGAAAGGAGGGGGGGGACGTTTTCCCATACCCCGTAGGGGAGGGGTGGAGGAACCCCCGCGACACCCAAATACCAAAGAGCTGGAATTCCGGAGACCCTCCCCGGAGGGGGGGAAATAGTCCTACCCCTGTCGTTCCCCGTAAGGCCGAGAGACCCCAACTCCTGCCATCTCTGCGGTTTACCCTTGGAATATTCTTTAGTTTAAAAAAAATTAAAAAAATAAAATTTACCTTTACTTCTCCTGCTGTCTGACAATGGATTCGAAAAACTGGAAAAATATACGTAAACGAATTTTAATACTCAAAAAAAAAAAAAAAAAACCTCTAGGGGCAGATTCGTAACAGCAATAACATTTCGGACATTTGAACATGAATTGGTTTTTTCTCCTTATAATTGAACAATTTTTGTTACACTTATTTTTATGACACTTTTTTTATTTAGTATTAACCCTTTTATTTGTAAATCGGCTAATAATTCTCTATCATTTTCATTTAACAAAACTGCATTTTCGAGAGTTAAAGGAAACGACATGTAACTCAAACAACTTAAACGTAACTACTGAAATAATACAAATAGAAATAACATATTTGTAAAAAAGGCTAATAATTCTATATCATTTTCATTTAACAAAACTGCATTTCGAGACAAGAAACGACATCTTACTCAAACAACTTACACGTCAATGCTAAAATAATTATAACTCAGAATTTACTAAACGGTAGAAAATTTCCTTACGCATCGTAAAGTAACACCTACAAATAGTTTACTATATTTTCGAATTTTAACTTCAAAATACTCTATTTCCCTATATTTTTTTACATTACTTTTTATATTTACTTTCATTATAATAAATTAAATTATAAATTTAATTTAGATAAAAACAAAGTCAATAGGTCAACTTCTCATATATATATATATAAATAATATTATATATATATATATATATATATATATATATATATATATATATATATATAATATATATATATATTTATATCTATATTATAGAATTATATATAACCCAACAGGGGAGTATTAATTTTACTTATTCATTTATATTATATAAGTATTATATTATATTATATATATAATATATATAAATATATATATATAATATATATATATATATATATATATGTATATATATATATAGTAAAATATATATATATATAATATATATATATATATATATATAATATATATATATATATATATAATATATATAATATATATATATATTGATATATATATATATATTATATATATAATATATATATATATATAATATCCTGTATCTTTGGGAAGTCAACAAAAGTGAATGTGTTACTGAAAGTAGAAACCAGGGCTGCGGGTCCTTAGCCTAGAGCCCGAGCCGGAGTCGATTTTTTTTGGGTATGGAACTGAATTCGGAGTAAAATACGTTTTACTATGATACAAAGGGTGTTAGGAACCGGAGCCGAGAAATTTTAAAATTGTTGAGCTAGAGCTGGAGTCGGGGCCACGAATTTTAAAATGATGGAGCCGTAACCTGAGTCTGACCCGGGAAATAAATTTACTGGCTCCGCCTCCTTGATGGAAAGAAAGGAGAAAGGGAAAACGTGAAGTAACAAAAGAAAGTTGGAAATTTACAAAACCTTTTCTCGATTAAAAGGTGTTAAAACTATATGATGATACTAAATTCAGAATGCAGAAATGATCCGAGTGTAGTTTTGTTATATAATAGTGATCAAATCATGTGAGGAGAATTAGACTAGACTGACAGGACTAGGAGCCAGAAATTTGAGTGACAAGACTACGAACCAGAAATTTGAGTAACGGGACTGGGAACCTGAAATTTGAATGACAGGACTAGGAACTTGAAATTTGGATGACAGGACTACGGACTAAAAATTTTAGTGAAAGGACTATGAACCCGAAATTTGAGTAACAGAACTAGGAACTCGACAGTTGAGTGACAAGACTTAGAACTGTACATTTGAGTGACAGGACTAGGAAACCAAAAATTAAATGACATGACTAGAAACCAGAAATCTGAGTGAGAGGACTAGGGACCCGAAAATTTGAGTGACAGGACAAGGGATCCAAATTTTAAATGACAGTAGGAACGCAAAAATTTGAGTAGCAGGACAAGGAACTCGAAATTTGAGTGACAAGACTAGCAATCAAAAATTTGAGTGACATAACTAGGAACTAGAAATTTGAGTAACAAGACTTGGAACTCAACATTTGAGTGACAGGGATAGGAACCCAAAATTTAAATGACATGACTATGAATCCGAAATTTGAGTGACAGGACTAGGAACCCGAAATTCGGGTGACAGAAATTGGAGCTAGAAATTTGAGTGACAAGACTATCAACCCGAAATTTGAGTGGCAGGACTAGGAACCCAAATTTTGTGATATATATATATATATATATATATATATATATATATATATATATATATATATATATATTTATATATATATATATATATATATATGTAATATAGGTATATATATATATATATATATATATATATATAAATATAAATATATATATATATATATATATATATATATATATATATATATATATATATATATATATATATATATATATATATATATATATATATATATATATATATATATATATATATATATATATATATATTGTATATATTGCTATTTCTAAAATTTGGTTTTTATAATGAATAATAAAACCAATGCTCTAAACATGATGTAATTAAAAAATTTTCTAAAATAGTTTTCTTTATTAAATCCTCAAAAATTAAATAGTAAAACAAGTAGACAAATTAAATAAATGAAATCTCTTCAAATTACAAATTAATGTTTCGGGAAATATATCATTCCCATCATCAGGATATCAAAGTTTTATTTTTATCAAAATTTATAAAAACAGCACATTCGTTAATGCGAAAAAATAGTATCCAAAAAAGGTTATGGTATCAGTTGAATACATTATTTAAATTATGAGAGCTGCAATTTGTAAGGACCACTATCACTGTTGAGAGAAGGTTTAAGACTGGAGATATAGAGTGATTCTAGAATCTTTAAATCAGTAAATTGGTTGGTTTGTGTCAGTATCTTGAAATGTTGTATATTTATAGGGTGATTTTTATTATGGCTATGGTTTCTGATACTAGATGCGGGAGGGTTGGTGAAAAGTGAACCTGTTCTATCTGAGCAGCCTCTATGCTCGTCCATCCTGACGGTGAGTTGGCGTTGAGTACTACTTCCAACATAGGTGTCTTGACAGTCACCACATAAATATTTATATACGACGGACGAGCGCAGAGGAGCAGGTAAGGGGTCTTTATGATTTAGAAGGGAACCTATGGAGTAGTTAGGTGTAAAAAGAAAAATAGGTTTTAGTTGAGGATAAGAATTTGATAGAAGTTTTGTGATTTCTTGTTTAATTTTAGTATAACGATGGTCGTAAAAAGGTATTTTAATATAGAAAGGTTGTTTAGAAGGTAGCATAGTAGGGGGTTCAATCGGTGAATATATTTTATTAAGAAATCTTTTTATTAAGTTGTATATTAAGGACGAAGGGTATAGGTTAGAGTTAAAATGTTTAGTTATAAAAGAAAGTTCTGTATGAAGTTCCAAATAGCCAGATGTTAAATGGTAGGCTCTGTATATTAGGGTGTTTATGCTATTGCATTTATAAAGAAAAGGTACGTGGCTGAAGAAGTTTTGTGCAAGGTTGGTGAAGGTGGGTTTTCGGTGTATACTTAAAGAGATGCGTGGGTTAATCTTTTTAATGCTCAAATCTAAAAAAGATAAAGTATCGTTAGTTTCTTCTTCTGTAGTGAATTTAATGTTAGGTAGTTGACAGTTGAGGAAATTTAAGAAGGGGGTAACTTTTTGTTTGTTAGAAAAAAGCAGAAAGGTATCGTCTATATAACGTTTATAGTAGGAAGGTTTACAATTTTGGGGGGCAGAGTCAAGCCAAATTGATTCGTAATGTTTTAAATATGTGTTAGCAAGAATAGAACTAAGAGGAGAGCCCAAAGCAAGAGAGTTAGTTTGAGAATATAATTGATTATCAAAAAAGAAATAGGTATCGGAGACAGCAAGAGTTAATAGTTCTTTAAAATCGGATTTGGTGAAATTCATGAATGTAGATTGAGTATGGAAAATTATATTTAATAAGATATCTATAGCTTCAGAGGTAGGAATATTAGTGTATAATGATTCTATGTCAAAACTAACCATATGAAATTTATGGAGATTGTTGATAGAGGAAATCCATGATTTAAATGAGTAAGAATTTTGTATAGTATATTGATTTATACTAAAAGGTGTTAAATAGGGGACTAAAAATTTTGCTAAATTGTAATTATGTGTGTTGTAAGCGGCTAGAATAGTGCGGATGGGAATGTTATTTTTATGAATTTTTGGAAGACCATATAAGGTACCAGGAGCGGAGCCTCTAGAGTAGCATGTATCATATTGGGATTTGTTTAGTAGATTTTTTGTATGAAATTTTCGTAATGCACGGTTTAATTTATCTTCTAAAGTTAAAGATAGCTTTAGTGGGTCTCGTTGTGAAAGTTTAAATTTGCTAGTATCATATAATATATTTTTTACTTTAGTTAGGTAATCGGATTTATTTAAAATAACTACACCATTAGTCTTGTCGGGTTTACATATGACTATAGATTTCTCATTTTTGAGAGATTTTAAAGTGGTGAAGTCCGATTTAGAGAATAAAAAGGAAAAAACTTTATGAGATTTAAAATTCCAAAGAAGCCTTTGTGCAATAAGGTTAATAGTAGTTTGTATATGAGTAAAATTAGTTTTGTATAATAAATGAGATTTTAAACCACTTAATTTCTCAAAAGAAAAACGATGAAGAATAGGGTTAATATTAAAATTAGGTATATGAAAGTTTAAGCCTAGAGTTAACAATCTTTCCTCGTTAATAGAAAGTGGTCTATTCGAAAAATTAAAAATAACTTGTTTTGCAGTAATGGGAGGGGCTTCAAATCTAGATACAAGCTTATTAAATTTGTTTTCATGTAGAAGTCTAATATTACAAATATATTTATCAATATGAACTTTAACGAAATTATTTATGAATAAACCATCACAAAAACTTAGCCTAGATTTAAGATCGATGAAGACATTCTTGATATTACGATCCATCTTGAAAATTGCACTAGATTTGAATTTGATTTCGTTATTAAGTAGTTTAAATTGAAATCCTTTGTAGAGATTGCTGTTGTAGAGTCTCTTTGTAAACAGTTTAAATTTTATGAATTTTGGTGTAACTTGGTATGCTTTACAACGTTTCAGGAAGTCCAGATCGAGCTTCAATTTTTCCAGTTTCTTCTTTTTATTTTCAAAAAGTTTGAGCATTTTTAAGGTTTCATGGCCGTATCTTCGCAAGATAATATTGTATATATTGCTATTTCTAAAATTTGGTTTTTATAATGAATAATAAAACCAATGCTCTAAACATGATGTAATTAAAAATTTTTTCTTAAAATAGTTTTTATTAAACTCGAAAATTAAAATAGTAAAACAAGTAGACAAATTACATGAATGGAATCTCTTCAAAATTAACAAAGATCAGTGGTTCAGCAAAAAATTACAAATCAACGTTTCGGGAAATATATCATTCCCATCATCAGGATATCAAAGTTTTATTTTTATCAAAATTTATAAAAACAGCACATTCGTTAATGCGAAAAAATAGTATCCAAAAAAGGTTATGGTATCAGTTGAATACATTATTTAAATTATGAGAGCTGCAATTTGTAAGGACCACTATCACTGTTGAGAGAGGGTTTAAGACTGGAGATATAGAGTGATTCTAGAATCTTTAAATCAGTGAATTGGTTGGTTTGTGTCAGTATCTTGAAATGTTGTATATTTATAGGGTGATTTTTATTATGGCTATGGTTTCTGATACTAGATGCGGGAGGGTTGGTGAAAATATATATATATATATATATATATATATATATATATATATATATATATATATATATATATATATATATATATATATATATATATATATATATATATATATAGGTCCTATTCTGTTTAAGGCCCCGTCAGTTTTATTTTTTTGTTTTTTTTTAATATATTGCTAGCTATATGATACCAACAATAATTTTGCAGAACGGACATGATTCATAAGTACAAAACATTTTAAATAATTTTTTAAAATCCATTTATGTTAAATATTTTTCAAAATTGAAATATCTCAAAAATGACACTTAAAGAAAAACCAATGCATATTTGGAATCAGCGTATAAGACTTATTAAAAATATATATATATATATATATATATATATATATATATAGTATAGATATATAGAGAAGAGATATATATATATATAGTAGTATACATACATACATATATATATTATATACATACATATATATATATTTAACTTCATAAATGAAATATCTCTGAAAAGTACGACACTTACAAAACTAATAACATATTTGGAATCAGCGTATGCTTATTACAAAATGTAAAAATAATAATGTAGGGCAAAAAAAAAAAAAACAAATTAGGGGGCTCGAGCGGAACACAGATGGGGACGTTTTCCATACCCCGTAGGGGGAGGGGCGGAGTACTGCGACACCCAAATGTCAAAGAGCGGGGGTTCCGAGAGACCCTCCCGGAGGGGGAAAATAGTCCACCCCGTAGTTCCCGGAAGGCCGAGAGACCCTTACTCCTGGTATCTTTGCGGTTTACCCTGGGTATTCCTTTAGTTAAAAAAAAAAATTAAAACTGACGAGTTGTAAACGAAAGTCCAGATAGAGTTAATTACGTCCGTTACCAACTTAAATTATTTGTTGGATCATATACTAAAAATATATTAAAAAAATAAAATAAATCAAAAAAATAAAGTCGTAAAACAGAAGAGGTCCTATATATATATATATATATATATATATGTTATACATATATATATATATATATATATATATATATGTCTATGTATATATATATATATATATATATATATATATATATATATATATATAACAGGAAGATTTGGAAACATCTTAATAATTCTAATTTAATTTCTGAGCGACAGTATGGGATTAGTAAGAAACCCTCTACTGGTTATCTTTTACCACTTTTCCCTGATTATTGGTCCTCTGCTATTCGGAATTTTGATGAAACCTTTTCTGCGGCGCTAGACATATCGAAAGCTTTCGATGGAGACTGACACAATGTTTTGATTTCTATAAACTTCTCTTTTACGGTATCTACCCTTCTCTCTGATTTCCTTTTTGGTAATTCTATAGCAGCTGGGGTAGAAGCCACCGCTTATCGTTTAAATCTATCAACAGTGGTGCTGCTCATCCTCAAGGTCCTGTTCTATCGCCAACTCTTTCTATTGTTCATTATTGACCAAGCTCTTTACCACTTCGTCTCCTATCCACACCTTTGCCGATGACTCCACCCATCATTACTCTTTACAATTTGAGAGTCGACCCCCCTCAACAGCGATTATCACGTGTCAGGATTACGGCCTAGGAACAGCTGACCCCTCATCTTTTTCGTATCTCTAACTAGGACAAAGGAAACAAGGTGGTTCAATGACTCCATAAACAAAATTTCTTCATCTATCTACTCGACATAATCTTCCACAAAACTATAATATCTTCTCGAAAACACAAACTCAATTATTCCTCTATTCTTAATATTATTGGTATTTCCTCTTCTCGTAACCTTAATTATAAGGATCACATTACTTCTCTTTCTAAACATGCTTTTAAGAGGTTGAGAGTTCTGAGGATCCTTCATAACTACTACTCACGACCACAGATGCTTTCTCTCTACACGTCGAATTGAAAAGGTGGAGTCTATGGCTTTTCGTCTTGTTAACTCTCCTGCTCTCATTAACTCTCTATAGTTTCTTTTTACCCGTCAAATTGAAAAGGTGAATTCTAGGGCTTATCGTCTTACTAACTTTCCTCCTCTCACTAACTCTCTCCAGTTTCTTTCTACACGTCGAATTGAAAGGTTGAGTCTATGGCTTTTCGTCTGGTAACTCTCCTGCTCTCATTAACTCTCTCCAGTTTCATTCTACACGTCGAATTGAAAAGGTGGAGTCTAGGGCTTTTCGTCTTATTAACTCTCTTTGTTCGCCCTTGTATAGAGTATACATCATATATCTGTGGTGGTTCCACACACACTTGTCTCTTTTTTTATTATTTCTTGATACTCTCCTACTCTCACTAACTCTCTTCCAATCTCTTTCTAGCCGT
>JABUQX010103614.1:22500-25000 GCA_015478945.1 Trachelipus rathkii
AAAAACTATATATAATAATATATAAATAAATATATATGGTGAGAAAAGATAAATGATTTAGCTTTATGATGTGCAAGCGGATGATAGGGTGATAGGAACTCTATGCTAGTATTCAGTGATTGGATGTTGTGTTAGCTTCTGAATGAATCAAAGTATTATCGAAATTAGTGAGACGTGTAGTGAAAATAATGTCCAAGGTGATTGGTTTATTATAATACGGAGTAGAAGGTGTTGTTATTCTCTGTATCCAATTATATATGATTGGGATGAAAAAGTTAGAGTGGGTGTGGAGGAGATTGGTGTTAGTAATGATGGCAGAATGGATGATTGATGGGTACGCTCTACCTATATCATGCGGATGTTGGTTCTTTGTGGGGAATTTGAAGAGAGTTTAGAGGATTGGTAGAGAAAGATTTGGCAGGGTGTTGTAAAAGAGAGATTTGAAAGTAACGTATATAAGAGTAAGTTATGAGTTGTGACTGGGAAGCCTCAGTGTGAAGGTCTATGTTAGATGTGAGCAGCTGAAACAAGTGTCTGAGTTTAATATTTTAGGGCATGTGTTGGATGAGACGGGAACGGATTGATGCAGAGTGTAGTAGGGGGAAAGTTGTGAAATGGCAGGAAGTGTGGTGGGTGCCCACATTAAATTCCGTTGGGATGTTTAAAAAGGACTACAGTGTGGAGTGGTAGAGCGTTGCATGAGGTATGTTGTTACCTGTTCTTATTTGGTAAGGTTAGGGTGCGATTATTGGTCTTGGATTTTAAGAAGAATATAGATATAAAGTCTCATTGTGTCAGATGGACATCTTAGGGCGTGCTAGGTGTTGAGAAGAATTGCTAAATTGAGAAATGGACGTATTAGAGAGTTGGTGGTGTGCAAAAGGGAGTAAACGAGAGAATAAATGAAAGGTATGTTGAGATGGCTTTTGGTATGTGAAAGTATTGAATTGTATCGATTGGTTAAGGCGGATGATATAGTGGGTGAGTGTGTTGGGAAGCCCGGCATGGGAGACCGAAGAAAGTGATTGAGTCCTTAGTAAAGGGAATTGTTGCCTGAAAGAGAGTAATGTGCTTTTGGCAGAGGCGAGAAGAAAGGTGCATTGTAGGAGAGAATTGGCAATGTGTTGGTGTTAAGGGGTATCGTTGTAACCGCCACAGGGCCGGGATAAATGACATACACTTGACGACTGTTAACGCATTAATAGCGATCCGGTCGCCGGAGTTGGGGGTGGTCCCGGTGGGAAGCTCTTAGGTGGTGGATTTTTCTGATTTTTGCAAGAAATTGCAAGAATAGATGGACTTGTGTTTCAGACTTTCTCGCGACTTTGTGTCATTCTGCTACGCTTTTCTTTTTTTCTTGTATGCCACTGTAATCGCACCTTACTCCCAATCTTGTGGAAAAAAAAAGGTAGTTATGCAAGAAGACTCTATACTAATATATATTATATTAATATATTATATATACTATTTACTTTTTATATTATCTTATTTATACTTATTTAGTATCTTAAGAACTTATAAAATGTTTATTTCAAGCCAATCCTATCAAACTTAAGTACTAGTATATTATTTTTATCCTATTGATGTAGTAGACGTTTCCCTAGTAAATGTTGGATTTTCTTGTGATGTCATGAAAATCCTTCTACTTCAAATCTCCTCACTATCATTTTAGATCTTCTCTGCTTGCTAGTCTCTCTTCTCGTGTAACTCTCTCTCTCTTTAGCCTCTTACTATCGACTCTGCGAGGGATCTCTCCTCTCTCTCTCTCTCTTCTCTCTCTCGTTCAAATGAATACCACTAGCAGCATCCTGCTGAAGATAGCCTGGGGCTCGCATTTCACTTATACGACACGTAATGGGCTGAACACTAAAGTTGGCAGGATTCACCTGAATTCTTACTGAAGTGGGTGAGAATGGGAAACTTTCGTCTGGTGTTTATTCTTTCTGGGAGTTTCCTGTGGCTGCCACCTGCTTTCTTGAGGCCATGGAAACAAATCTCGATAAAAGCAAGGTCGCCAGTGAATAGACGCAACATTCTATCTTTATTATATCCTTACTATATAAATATGCTTTATAATTCGTACAAGCGTCACATGCGAAGTATGTATTAGTATTATATATTATATCAATATATTATTATATATTATATATTATTATAGTATAATATAAATGATATTTATGTAAAATATATATATTATATTACATTATATAATATAATAATATCATAATATACTAATAGTTAATTTACTATTAATCAATTTTTGTGAATTTATAATGCTACTCATATATGCATTTAATATTTATATTATAATATAATTATATATATTAATAATGTATATTAGATATATATATATATAGTATATATTGCTAATCATAATGATCCTTACTCTAATAATATTATATTTATCGAGATCTTTTCTTTTATTTTTTCATTTCATTTCCTTTTATTTAGGGGATTATAGTAAAAGCTTATAATATTATTTAAATATATATATATTGTT
>JABUQX010103615.1:2500-17500 GCA_015478945.1 Trachelipus rathkii
TATATATATATATCACATACACATATATATATATATATATATATATATATATATATATATATATATATATTTCCCCCCTCAAGGGGGAATTGATTCTTGTTGCGGTGTTATACTCTTGGTGAATAACCTGGAACACAGCATAGTGACAAGAATCACTATTTGGGGGATTTCGTGCGTCCCTCAGGCCCCAGCACTAGTATGTGCATTTGTCAAATACAAAATATTTTAACCTTTTTCTATCCTCTCGTTTTTCACACTGTCCATATCTTTCAATCCTCCTCCATCGCAGTTTCAATATCCCTTTCTTCTTTCTTTCTTTTTAAATTCCCACCCATCAGTCACTTTAAGTCTTTAAGTACTTTGTAAGTACTTTGTAAGTACTTTGTAAGTACTTTCCCTTTTGAAAGAGAGGGTATCCTCCCTTTCTTCCCGTCACAGCCCCTTGTACCATCCAGTGCCTCTTCCCATATGGGTTTTCATTCCAACCTCATGCTTCTACCAAATGGATAAGTGTACAGGCTAAAAACTGGACTTTTTGTTTATCTATGACTGGACCGTATTGTAGGGGGGCCCGAACCTTCAAGTTAACCGCCGGTCCATCCTATTATTTAATATTTCATTTGTTTTATTGTTATATTTGCTCATCTATGAAAATGGCTTGTAAAGATATTTTGTTAAATCAAGGTTTGTACAAATACCAACTGTCGGGCACTCCACCTGACCCTACCTCGGTCTCTTCTATACCTTGACCTGCAGGTGTTTCCACTTTTATTCCTTCTACTACACTTAAAGGTCTTCTGAGTAACATCAGGAATTCATCGCCTGGTACGCCCTCGACTTACCATAGGTGTCAACGAAAAGGGCCGTCCTAGTCGTTCTCGTTTATTTACTCCATATTTTCCGGGAATGCCAGCTGATACATCCTTCTCAATATATTACTTATTGTGATCCAGCACCTCCAAAGATCTTACTGAACAAAGAGCCATTATTCTTACCGATGCACTTGAAAAAGCTTTAAGAGATGAAGACACACCAGCAACGTTAATTAGAAATGAATCCCTTCTCGTTCAAGATAAGAAAAGTAAGTTGGTTGGTCCAATATAAAGAATGGAGATCATTTACTGCCAAGACATTCTATTCTATACCCTCCCGATGAGTTCGCTAAAGTCACGTAAAAGACCTACATCTATGTCCCCTAATCTGTCTCTTACCGTTACTCAATTTCCGGAAAAAAAGATGTTCCTAAGACAAAAAAAAATTAAACACCAAATTAAAGATTATTCGCTAAATACAAAACATCCTAATTTCTAAAGCAAAACACATTGACCTCTGATGTAAAAAATGCAGCTCAGAAGAGACCTCATCATAAGTCTATTCCTGAGACAAAAGTAGCGACTTCTATATATTGTCCTTAAAGAATCACAGCTATTGAACAACTCAGCAACCAATTCTCTGATATCTTGCAGGATTATTCCAGCTCTTCTGAATCCTCCTTTAACTCTTCCTACGAATTTTCAACCTCAACACTCTCAAAAGGATTCTATTCCATAGTGGATGAAATGGATCTAGTTCCCAAATGGAGACTGATATGAAGACCAACTCTCTCTCTCTCTCTCTCTCTCTCTCTCTCATCTACATCTCTCTATATATATATATATATATATATATATATATATATATATATATATATATATATATATATATATATATATATATATATATATATATATATATATATATATATATATATATATATATATATATATATATATATATATATATATATATATATATATATATATATATATTTTTGTATATATACATATATATAGATATATATATATATATATATGTATATATATATATATATATATATATATATATATATATATATATATATATATATATATATATATATATATATATATATATATATATATATATATATATATATATATATATATATATATATATATATATATATATATGTATATATATAAATACCAACAAACCGAAAGAGAGAGATGAATGAAAAACGTTTAAATGCAAACACCGCAAGAGTACTCCAAACGCCCTAAATCTCCTGATAGCACAAAAGGTGGGTCCATATGTTCTCCAATCTAACCCAAAATGCCCAGTTTTCCAAAATCACCCACTTGATGGCTCACTGACAAAGTCTCTAGCGTCAGGCCTCCGTAACCCAACGGATCCATATTAGATTCCAACATCTTTACAAAAAAGTGACACCCTTTCCGGTGTCAAGCAGTTATACTGACGACATGGAAACATTCCCATATTTTCCACCCATTTCTGAATCTGCTTGCTTGGCAGATGCTGATATCGCTTCCATTTCTAAACATGAACATTATGGTTGCTCTTTCAACGACCAAACAAGCCCACACAATAAGATGAGCTTGGTAGAACTAAACTTACATCGCATTCATGGCGAAGCCCCTCCACCAAATACCACTGAAAACTCTCCCCCAAAACCGGTCGTACAACCCAAATCTCTGTTGTACGACTATTCCTTGCCACCAGGATTTGTTGCTCCTTCTCGTCGAGACCTACGTCTCAGCCTTTCTTCCCCATCTGAATCCACTTCCAACATCACCTCTAGCCACATAAAGACAACTGTCTCAAAAAGACCAACCTCATAATATTTATAACAACATAGCATGGCCACCTTCATTAAATAAAATTGTCGTGGCTTCTACTCTAATTTTGAAGAACTTGTTCAACTAATAAACATATGTACACCAAAGTGCATATGTTTGCAGAAACTTCGACTATATCATCGCGACTTCTTCCAACCATCGGAATATAAATCGCCGCTAACCTCTATAGAAAGAGATGAAAATGATAGGGGAGGTGCAGGAACACTCATTCATAAATCTGTCCCTTATTATCCAGTCCCTCTTAAAACTAGACTTCTTACAGCGGTAGTACGAATTCATCTGTCCACCAACCTTACTGCCTGCTCGATCTACTTTGCTTCGAGCAGTGAGCTTACTAAGGTCGACTTGAAAGCATGCACTAAGCAGCTTCCTACTCCGGTTGTTACAATATGAGACTTCAAGCTTCGCCATCCCTTATGGGGAGACTCTGTCACCTCGTCTAAGTCTAAGATCCTTGTTGATCTTCTAACACCCTCTTCCTGGGATGCCTTAACACAGGACTCCCTACATATGAACGATTAGATACACATTCTTCTTTATGCATTGATATTTCATTTTGATCACATTCTCTTATGGGACGCTTTACCTGGTAACGCTTTGATTATTTATACGGTAGTGACCATTACCCAAAAGCCTTAAATGAACTTGCACTGAGCCCAATGTTAAAAAACGAATTCCAGCGTGCGTTATGACCGAGCGTAGTGGGCTCTTTTTTATCAGGATACAACAATCCAACTTTCTCCTTTTAAAAAGAGGTTTCCGTCTATTGATAACGCCTTTAACTTCTTCCAACAAGTTATCATTACGGCAGCGGAAGCTTACTATCCTTGATCTTCCGCAGGTAGGCGTTAGACAACGCCTTGGTAGTCCCAAGAATTTACATAAGCTAACCGGGAGAAGAAAAACTCTACAGGCAATACAAAAGAACCCGCACCACCCCGCATCTGACTATTTTTAAAGCTGCTGCCACGAGATTTCGTCAAATTAATCGCCAAACACGTAATCAACACTTTCGAACTTCTATTTCGACTCAACTCTACAGCTCCCCTTCTTCAGTGTGGGAAGTCGCACAGAAAATATCTCGCCGCTTCTAAAACTCTTCACCCACAGTCCTCCGTTATGGGCCTGATATAACCGATTCTATCTCTGTTCCTGTAGCTGCTGCAGTTGCATTAGGTTTTAGATTTGCTAGCTACTCGAGCTCTTTTCGCTACACTAAAGCATTTCAAAAACTGAGAATTAAAACTGAACCACTAGACTATTCAACAGCGAAAAGGGAAGATTATATCTATAACCGTTTTTTTAACACTTGCAGAGTATCAAACTACACTGGCAAAGAGCAAAAACGGTGTCCTTGGCCAAGACCTTCTTCGTACATAATGCTCCGACACATTCATCCCTCTGCATCAGTGTTCTTTCTAAATCTATATAACATAATCTGGATCGAACCCTCTTTTCCATCTATTTAGACTACAGCTTTTGCAATCAATACTCCCAAACCTGGGAAAGATCCGAAGTTGGCGGACAACCAAAGACTAATTTCGCTGACTTGTCATGCTTGTAAATTAATGGAAAAATGATTTCAGGCCGCGTTCTCCCTGTTCTGGTGAGTCGCAACCTAAAACTGGATCATGACATCCGGAAAGCCTTCTCAACTGGTGCGATGGTTCTTGGTGTCTTTTTTTTGTTGTAAAAGCTTATAACACATCGTGAAGAACTGAAGTTTTCTTTAAACTCCACTTGCTCGGTTTCGAGGACAGCTCCCTCTTTTTATTAAATGCCTTCTGTCAGACAGATCCATTCAGGTTCGGTGCTCTTCAGTTCTATCATTCCATTTAATCTGGATGAAGTTGTTCCCCAGGTTAGTGTTCGAAGTGTATAATTATTTATAATAATTGAATGACATCGTTAATTCTTCCCTCGAGGGTCAATTTTTCTCTCTATGTTAATGACCTGGCGCTATAAATTGCCGGTACCAAGCTGCAATTTCTTGAAAGGCAACTTCAACTAGCTATTGAGGATATTTTACAATGATGCAATTTCCATGGCTTTCACTTCTCACCCACCAAAACCTCAGCAGTATTTTTTAGGAAAAAAAGGAGTTGAAGAACATGCCACTTTCCTCCCGCGAACTTAACCTTATATATTTCACCCATTTCTGTAACTTCACAAGTCAAATTTCTACGAAATCATTCTAGATGACCACCTAACATACACATCGCACATTAAACTCTTGGAAACGACTTATCATCGCGTGCTTGACCAATTACGTCATCTCGCCTCAAAATCTTGGGGTGCTGGTCGCAATTCCCTTTTACGTCTCCACACCACTCAAATCCGATCGAAGCTAGAGTATGGCTGTGTAGTATAAGGCAAAACCTCTCCACCTCTACTACACCTGTTACATCCCATCCAAAACGAGGCGATCCGCATCTAAACTGAAGCCTTCCAATAATCCCTCCGGTGAGCGCGAGTTGAATCCCGATGTGATTCCACTCTCTCTTCGAAGGGAATACATCATGTTCACAAGCTATCTTGACTTTCACACCCCAATACCGTCTGCTCTGACACAGATTCTGCGGGAGATACCTCAGAATCCTAAATACTGGCCATTTGCAAACACAGTTTAACATCTTAACCGCAACATGCCTTCACAGAAGGTACTGCCATTCTCTTATGATAAAGGGTATACACCTTTGCTGTTCCATGCTTCCATAAAAAGGAACAGTAGGGGGGTGTCTGCTGTTATTCTGACCATAAGCGTGCATACCCTTCTTCCTCATGCTTCAATTTTACGGCAGAGTTAATGGCTATAATGATTACCCTTTCTCAGAATTCTATTCCTTAATCAAGACCACTCTTATGTCATATATTCAGATTCCTCAACCCTCTAGCGTTTAAAAACCTATTCTAAAAACAAAAATGGTATCAACTGTATAACAATTTCTTCAACCAGTTCCCTCTCTGTCAGTGATTTTTATTATTAGATTTACTAAATGAGAAGAATATTATAAATTTGTTTCAAACTTGAAGGCTACACTTAAACAATCTGTCATTAGGAAACTTGAGTTCCCCGACATAGAAACCCATACTTTGAGAAACAGTAAAATCATTAATGCGTGAAATTTCCCAAGTCAATAGCCGACAAGACTTAGATCGACCCACCTCTCAGAAGGAGACGTACTATAAATCTTGGCCTTCGCCTCAAGAGTGTGCTAAACTTTTTATATAAGTTGTATAAAAAAACAACTTTAAAGGTTGCGCCACTAACGAGTGTGAAACACAGCCTCAATACCCAAATGCAATGACAGCACAGTGACAAAAATATCATATATCAGGGGTGGGCACAGAACTCCTCTGTGACCTAAAGGTAATCCAAAACTTTAGGATACTGATATATATATATATATATATATATATACATATATATATATATATATATAACTATATATATATATATATATATATATATACCTCATATATATATATATAATGTAATCTTTCCTCTCAAATAATTTTGAATTAAATTAATTTTACAGGCTACGGACCTTCTTAATGTATAAAACAATCACACAAAAATCGTAATGGAGCTAAGAATTTACATTTAAAATTCATTTAAAGTGGCAATTATTAATGCATTTTTCCGGCAAGGTTAGAAATATATAACTTGCTATATATATATATATATATACTTATATATATAATAATAATATATATATATATATATAACCTTATATATATATATATATATATATATATATATATATATATATATATATATATATATATATATATATATATATATATATATATATATATATAACATATATAATATATATATATATATATATATATATATATATATATATATATATACATACTGTATATATATATATATATATGCCATAACAATAACAATATATATATATATATATATATATATATATATATATATATATATATATATATATAACATATATATATATATATATATATATATATTAGTGATGCGTGATGGCGCATCCGCATCGCCCGCATCCGCGGGCATCACACATTATTAAAGATCCATCTGCATCCGCATCCGCACTTTTGCACCACTTGGATGTTGGGCAGATGTTTAATCAGTTTGATCAAAGGTGCATAGTAGCGCAAAGATGAGATCTGAAAAGAAAATAAAAATGTAAATGAGTTGAAGGCAATTCAAAAACGGCTTGATATTCCATATCTTAATGTTATCAAAGACATTCAACTCGCTGGAATAGTACACTTCATATGATGGAATGAAGTATTGTTCAAAGAACTGTACGCCAGTAGTTCGTATTCCAAAGTTAACAATCTTAGTAATTTTACAATGACATCAGAAATACTTTCATTTAAACTATTAAGAACCATTTGGAAGAAACTACCTAAAAAATCAGCGCCTCTACAACTTCTCTCTTATGTAATACCATTAATCTCAACGCTAAGGAAGCATTTTGAACCATCTTCAAATGAAAATGATGACGGTTTAAAAAATGAAAGATGTAATTAAACTAGAGGTAGAAAAACGCTTTGGTTCTGTGGAAATTAATGACCTTCATACTATTGCAACTTACTTAGATTCCAGTTATAAAGCAAGTTATTTTGTAACGATATTAGAACAAGTTAAATCGTTACTTTGTGTTGCAGTTGAAAAACTTCAATCCGAACAGTCTATTAATTCGCCACCCATTAAAAGGAAAAAAACAAAATCTACAGAACCAACACCTTCTACAAGTAAATCAATAACAGATTCACTGGAAGAATTTCTACAGTCCAGTAGTGATGAAGAAACACTTTGACACAAAAGATGTGAGTGGAAAATTACTAGCAAAAAGAAAAACGATTAGATTCAAATGATGATCCAATCAGTTGGTGGAAAGTTAAGCAAAATGTTTACCCACGCTTGAGTAAACTTGCAAGGAAAACTTCAATCCGAACAGTCTATTAATTAGCCATCCATTAAAAAATGAAATATACAGAACCAACATCTTCTACAAGTAAATCAATAACAGATTCATTGGAAGAATTTCTACAGTCCAGTAGTGATGAAGAAACACACGCAATATCAAAAGATGCAGTGCAAATGATTAAAAATTATCACCAAGAAAAACGACTAGATACAAATCAAATGACGATCCTATCAGTTGGTGGAGTGTTAATTAAGCAAAATGCAAATGTTTACCCACGCTTAAGTAAACTTTGCAAGGAAATACTTAGCCTGTCCTCAACTAGTGTTCCATGTGAGAGAGTATTTAGCAATGCTGGGCTAATATTTGATGAAAAGATAAACAGACTCTCAGCAGAAAAGGAAAAAAAATTGATGTCTCTCAAGCACAACCTTCCCATATTTGAATTTCAATGCTAGTGCAAAAAGTATATAATCCATGTAAAATCTCTTTCATTAAGGTCGGAGGTTAGGGAAAGAGGTGTGATGAATGCACTTCATCTTGGTTTCCACTTAAAATCCTGAAACATAACAACTAATTATCATTAGAAAATTGTGGCTAAAACTCTATAGCATATATATATATATATATATATATATATATATATATATATATATATATATATATATATATATATATATATATATATATATATATATATATATATATATATATATATATATATATATATATATATATTAAACATCCGCATCCGCATCCGCGGATGTTAAAATCAAACATCCGCATCCGCATCCGCGGATGCGAAAAAAAATGACATTTCCAGCAAACTAATATATATATATATATATATATATATATATATATATATATATATATATATATATATATATATATATATAAGATATATATTATACCTTTCCGATTTCCATTTGATACGTAAATAGGCACCTAACTGTTGTTTGAAAATGTTTAAATCTTGGATAATATTTAAATATGTTTATGAACTTCATTGTTGTAGAAATTTAAAGAATGATGAAGTTTAGGAATGTTTGTCCTTCGTAATGTGTTCAAGCCACATTATAATTTATGTTAAGAAGTTCTTTTAATCACATTTACTCTTATATAACAGACCGTACAAGTGGTCTTATTTCCTAATTATCATTTTTATTACTCGTCATCTACAGAAGAGTAGAGCATTTTAAACATTGATATTCTTATGTTTCGTGAAGTGAAATATTATCTGATCCTCTTTGAAAGTTTTCAAGAAAATAAACTGTGTTTTTGGATATTATTTGTTTAAGAATATAAGAAAGTTTATTGAAAATCCCTTACGACAGATTTCGTAAGTTAGCTCCAGAAAAGTTTGAGTTCCAGGTATCGTAATTATTATATCTCTCTCTCTCTCCCACTCAAAGATTTAATGCGGATCATTGAAGTATGTTTATGAACTTCATCGTTGTAGAAATTTAAAGAATAGTATAAACAAGTAATGTTTATCTTTCGTAATGTGTTCAAGACACATTATAATTTATGTTAAGAAGTTCTTTTAATCACATTTACTCGTATATAACAGACCGTACAAGTGGTCTTATTTCCTAATTATCCATTTTTATTACTCGTCATCTACAGAAGAGTAGAGCATTTTTAAACATTTGTATTCTTATGTTTCGTGAAGTGAAATATTATCTGATCCTCTTTGAAAGTTTTCAAGAAAATAAACTGTGTTTTTCGATGTTCGTTGCAGCCAAAGATAATAAAGTTCATTGAAAATCCCTTACGACTTCGCTATCAAAGCTTGATGAAATTATCTTTTCTAAATAACATTGTGGATAAGAAAACTCCATTTTGAAGATTATTTTATTCATTTGTTCTTGACATTCCTTTTTATTTGTATATATATATATATATATGCGTAAATGTGTATGGGCAAATGTGTATGGGCAAATGTGTGTGTGTATATGTGGGGGATTTTGGAGAATTTTAATTGATTGAATAAAGATTTTATTAGAATAAAGTTTTAACGGGTGTAAATTTTAAAGGGAGGGAAGGGAGAGGGAGAGATAGAGAGGGTAGGTTTTAACCTTTTATACTTTTACATTAATATTTTTATATTGTTTTATATTAACATTTTTGGTGAGAGCAGGGTGGTGGCCTAGGTGTTAGGAAGTACCCTAGGGTGGAAAGAAAAAAAAAGCGTACAGCCAGAGGGAGAATATATTTAAGAAAAAAAAAAAAAAAAAAAAAAAAAAAAAAAAAAAAAAAAAAAAAAAAAAGAGGGGAGGAGAGAGGAAAAAAGAGGGGAGGGGGGGGAGGAAGGAGAGAGGGGGAAAAGAGAGTTGAAGAGGGAGGAAGTGGGGATGATGTTTGAAAGAAAAAAGGTTGGATGTGCTAGGGGTAACAGAAACTAAACTGAAGGGAAAGAGGGAGATGGAATTTGGAAAATACAAGGGTATGATATCAGGGGTGAACGAGAGAGTGAGGGCGAGGGAAGGGGTGGGAATAGTTATGGAAAGAGGTGTGGGATAAGGTAAAGTTGTGCAGTCAGGTGAGTTCAAGGATAATGTGGGTAAAAGTGAAATTCGGGGGGGAAATGTGGATTTTTATATGTGCATATGCACCAGTGAATGGAGCGAGGGAGGAGGAGAGAGAAAGTTTTTGGAGGGAGTTGAATGAGTGTTGGGAAAGTTTTGGGGTAAATGATAAAATTTGTCTTTTGGGGGATTTGAATGCAGGAGTGGGAAGGGGGGGGGTGGGAAGAATAGTAGGACCATTTGGGGTAGGGGAGAGGAATGTTAATGGAGAAAGCCTGTTAGAGTTGTGTGTTGAAAGAAGAATGATAGTGGGGAATACATGGTTTAAAAAAAGTGAAAATCATAAGTATACATGGAAGAGTGAGATAACAGGGGGGAGGGCGGTACTGGATTATGTGTGTGTAAATGGGAAGGATAGAGGTAGATTACTAGATGTAAATGTATTTAGAGGGGCGGGGAGGGGGATATCGGATCACTATCTGGTGGTTGCTAGGATAAGGGTAGGAGGAGAGGTGACGGTTAGGGAAAGGGGAGAAAAGAGGAGAGTAGAAGTGATAAAGGTGGAAAAATTGGAGGAGACAGTGTGTAAGAGGGAGTTTAGGAGAGGTATGGAGGATAGGTGGAGAAACGTGAGAGGGACGGGAATTGGGGAGGTGGAGGGGGAGTGGAAGAGTTTTAAAGAGGCAGTATGTGAAGAGGCTAGAAGGGTATGTGGAGTAAAAAGGGTGGGTGCAAGTAGAAGGAAAGGGAGTGAATGGTGGAGTGAGGAGGTGAAGGAGGTGGTGAAAAGGAAAAAGGAGGCGTATGTGAAATGGTTGGGAAGCAGGAGAGAGGAAAGTTGGGAGGAATATAGAAGGGTTAGAGTGGAAGCAAAGAGGGCGGTGGAGAGGACGAAGAGAAGAGCAAAAGATGAATGGTGTAGAAAAGTGACGGAAAATTTTGAATCGGGGAGCAAAATGTTCTTGGAAAGAAGTAAATAAAAAAGGAAGAAGAAGGAGGGGTTGGGGGAGAGGATTAAGGGAGGAGATGGGGAGTGGATAGGAGGAGAGGATAGGGTGAGGAAGAGGTGGGGGTAGTATTTAAGGGGATTACTGATTGAAGTGGGTGGGGGAGGGGAGGAAGTTTTGCAAGAGTTGAGAATGGGGAGTGGACTGGGGAGGGAGGGGGGGAGGATGAAAATACAAATGGAGGAAATTATTAGGGCATTGAATAAAGAAAAAAAGGGAAATCCGCAGGTCTGGATGGTGTGAGAATCGGAAATTGTGCAGAAAAGGAGGTTATAAATAGGTGTGGAAGGAATGGCTGTATACGGTTATTATAATATATGTTGGAGGAGTGTGAGGGTACCAAGGATTGGAGGATGTTGTTTTTTGGTTCACCTGTATAAGGGAAAGGATAGGATGGGAATGTTGGGATTATATGAGGTATAATTGTCTTTTAAAGTGTGGTAAAGGTGAAAGTATATTGGGAAATACCTGATTGAGAGAGTGAGAGGTTTAACGGAGGGGAGAATGGGGAAGAACAAGGAGGATTTAGGGAGGAAAGAGGGTGTGTGGACCAAGTGTTTACACTAAAGATGCTTGTGGAGAAAAGTATAGAGAGGAAAGGGAAAGTGTATGGGTGTTTTTTAGATTTAGAGAAAGCATATGATAGAGTGAAGAGGGGTGAATTGTGGAGGGTGTTGGAGGAAAATGGAGTGGGGGGTAAATTAGGTAAAGGTATTAGGGCCTTTTATAGGAATAGTAGAATGTGTGTGAGAGTGTTAGGAGGGGAGAGTGAGATGTTTGGGGTGGTGAGAGGTTTGAGGCAGGGGTGTGTAATGTCGCCGTGGCTATTCAATTTGTTTATGGAGAGTGTTTGCAGAGGAATGGTGAGGGCGGGGAGGGGGGTGGAATTGATGAATATGGGAATGATAGAAGGGAAGTGAACATGATATTGTTTGCGGACGATACAGCCCTAGTGGCGAAGAAACGCGGAAGGGCTGAGGTATTTGGTGAGGGAGTTTGAAAGAATGTGTGGACAAAAGGGGCTTAAAATAAATCCAGGTAAGAGTAAAGTGTTAGTGTTTGAGGAGGAGGAAAGAGAGGAGGGGGAGGGGGTAGAGGTTAGAGTAGGGGGTGATAGTATTGGAAGAAAGTAAGATTTTTCAGAATATTTAGGGATGGATTTGGGTAAGGGGGGAGGGATGAAGGAGGAGATAAAACATAGAGTAGGAGAAGGAATGAGAGTTTTGAGTAGTCTGAGAGAATTATGGAAGGGGGGATTTAATCACAGAAAAAGTTAAGATAAGTATGTTTGAAAAAAATTTGTGTACCAGCGGTGTTGTATGGGTGTGAAACGTGGGGGTTGAATGCCAGGTCTAGGAAGAAGTTGGAAGTATTTGAGATGAAGGGGTTGAGAACGGTTTGTGGGGTTTAGTAGAAGGGAGAGGATTTAGGAATAGGGTGGTGAGGGAGAGATATAGAGATGTGATTGGAGGAATGGGTTGGTGGGAAGAGCGGAGAAGGAAATGTTAAGATGGTATGGGCATTTAGTGAGAATGGAGGAACAGAGAGTGTTAGGAGAGGTTTGGGAGGCGGAGGGGGATAGGAAGGAAGAGGAGGGGACGACCAAGGAGGAGGTGGATGGATGAATAAAGGAGATGCGGAGGAGGAGGGGATGAGGAGAAATGACGATTTTTTGTGTTCTTGTGTATGGTATATTATTCGGGAGAGGTGTGGTGGGGGGTGTGGGGGGTGGGTTGTGTGGGGTGGGGTGGTGTGAAGGGGGTGGGTTGTTGGGTGGGGTGAGGGGTGTGTGTGAGGGTGTGCGTAGTGTGGTGGGGGGGTGAGGGGGGTGTTGTTGTTGTTTTAGTGTGTTGGGAGGTGGGGTGGTGGGTGGGTGTGTTGTTGAGGTGAGGGGTGGGTGTGTGGGGGGTGGTGGGTGGGGTCGGTGTGCATTGGTCGGGGGTGGCGTCAACCGAGAGTCATAGATAAGTAGCACTGAGATATTTTAGAGATATAGAGTTGGAAAAATGTCGATGCACTTAATGCAATAGATGAATGAGGGCAGAAAAATGACGGTTTATATTTATTCAATTTAGATTTTATTTTAATGTTCTACGACATTAAAACGCGGTGGTAGGATTTGCACGTGGGAGAGGCTGGAGTTAGAAATAAACAAATCGAGGTACTTTGTGTATTAGTAGACTTCTATAAAGTTTCGCGCGGAGGGGCACGAGGGGGGTGACCACCGCGATTGCAAACTCCTATATAACGGATCCAATATAGACGGAAGAGGGTAGGGAGTGGCGAGGGATAGAGTGGGGTGGGAAGGAGGTGGGTGAGGCGAGATGTAGGGGAGGTGTGAGTGGTAGAGGCTGTACGTACCAACTACCCCGCTCAAGCTGGAAAAAGTTGGGCAGTAAAAATAAATAATTAAATATATATATATATAGTAATATATATAAAATATATATATTATATATATATATAATATATTATATAATATATAATATATAATACCTATATATATATATATATATATATATATATTATATATATACATATAATAGTATATATATATATTATAAATTATATATAATATATGGATATAATATGAGAAATATAGTTGATTTCTAGGGATCTAATCTTTAATGATCAAGGCGAACAACTGCCAACAAACCATATTGGGTTTTGAAATTAACAGGATGGGTCGTATTCTTCAACTTATTCTAACGTTTCGGATTCGTCCAATCCATCCTCAGTAGAACTAAAAAATAAAATTAAAAACTCAGATTAAAATTAGCGTAAAGTATATCGTTAAACAATAGATCTATATGACTTATAAATGAGTGATAAAAAATAAAATATAAAATAATAAATAAAACAATAAACAGTAAATGAAAATACAAAAATGAAATAATGAAATCAGAAAAATACATTTATTGACTAAGAAAATGAAACAATTAAAAATAATAAAAGTTATAGGGTATACTAAAAAATAAAAAATGAAAATAAACACGGGAATAAAAAATAAAATAAAATAAATCACCATAATAAATAATAATAATAATAATAATAATAATAATAATAATAATAATAATAATAATAATAATAATAATAATAATAATAATAATAATAATAATAATAATAATAATAATAATAATAAGAAAAATGACAACATTCACATAATAATATAAATAGTAACTATTATTAACCCACCAACACTTCCAAACAAGCGAGAAGAAGCAAGACTTATGCAGAAAGCATAAAAGATTAAACTATGTAACGAGATAGTTGGTTGTTTTATCAAATCGTGTGTAGTTGGGCAGAGCTTGAAGTGATATTTAGAGGGGGACGGAGACTGTGTATAAATAAAGATTCTATGATGCGACCTTCTTTAATGGATTTAAAAGGTTTCAAGATTGAGAAATTATTGTTTAGGATGGGATGATCGTTTTGGAACGCATGGTCCCGGATTGCTGATGTTTCCGGGTTGGTGTATGGGAGGCCCGTTCTGAACGAGATACCCTTATGCTTTTCAATTCTGATCGTGAGTTGAAGGGAGGTTTCCCCTATGTAGCAGGCGTGACAGTCTGCACACTATAACTTTTATTATTTTTTAATTGTCATTTCTTAGTCATTAATATGTATTTTTCATGATTTTCATTTTTCATTTTTTATTTTTCATTTACTGTTTATTTTTTATTTATTATTTTATATTTTTATTTTTTATCATTCATTATAAGTCATAGTTATTGTTTAACGATATATTTACCTAATTTTAATCTTAGTTTTAATTTTATTTTTAGTCTACTGAGGATGGATTGGTACAATCCGAAACGTTTAGAATAAAGTTGAGAATACGACCATCTTGTTAATTCAC
>JABUQX010103615.1:20000-23677 GCA_015478945.1 Trachelipus rathkii
TATATATAATTTATATAATATATATATATATATATAAAATATATATAATATATAATATATATATCACTTCACTTTCTGTTTGAATATGACCAGCTATCCACAGTATCTTTATCGCGGGCGGCGACCCGTAGGCAGGTGACGGCTCTTTTCGGTGCTCGAGGTTCTGAACTGGCGATATTCCTTATCCTATCTAACAGATTATGGTTTTCCGCCCTTAAGGAGCTAGAGGGGGAGACTTGCGTGGTGGCGCTTGACAAATCCAAAGCATTTGACCGGTATTGGCAGGCGCGTCAGCTGCTCTCCAAGCTCCCCTCCTTTAGATTTCCTCCTCTTTGCTTACCTTAAAATGTCTATGCTTCTTTTTTGAAATAGAAAGTACAGGACAGTTTGATGGGGCGACTTCTTCTTTTCCTGTAAATAGTGGTTTTTCTCAGGGTTTCCTGTTTTCTCCTGCTTTTTCATAATGATCTATCTCACGCTGCACAGTCTAACGTCTATCCACATCACATGCCGATGACTCGCCCTTCATCTTTCAACAAATTTCAATTCTGCTCCCTCTTTAACTTCTAGAATTGCCTCTCGTCTTAATCTTTCCGATTCTCTTCTCGCTGGTCTGGATAAGAATTCCGGGTGAAGGTCGTCTCAAACCTTGTGACTTTCATTTTTTGAAAAGCCAACTTCTGCAACCTGCTCCTCTCTAAGACACCTGCTTAACTTTCTTTTAATCCTTTCGATGGTTCTCGTCGTCTCCTCTTTTGATAATATAAACATTCTTGGCCTTAACATATAACACAAAAATTTCTTGAATAACCTAACATAAACAACTGGTTGCTAATTGAGGCCTCTTATCGAAAAATTATCGATGATATTTTTTTAGCCGATATATCGATATATCGATATTTTATTTTCAATATCGAATCAACGATATTTTTTTTTTTTACATCTAGAAAATTTTAACATTTTCTTTTTAATTTTTTTTTTCCCAAAAATAATTGCAAAAAAAATAAACGGTAGAAAAACATTATAAGGCGTTTTCGATTTTGCCACTTTTTGCTAACGAACATTTAGCGTAAAAGATTCTAAAAGGTCGTTCGTTGTTAGTGTCAATTTTAGCACAAAAATTTAGTAAAAATGCTAACGAAACGTTAGTAAATTTTCCTAAATTCTGTTAGGTTGCTTTTTACCGAATTTTAGGAAAATGCTAACGAAAAAAGTAAACAAATAAAGGATTGGCGGCGTAGTAAGTTCGTATGATTTGAAGTGAATGTTTCATTCATGAAAATTAGTTTAAATCTTAATTTTCTTCCAAATCGATAAACTCCATCACAATAGTTGATCAATTATTTGTAATAAAAACCATTTTTATTTATTTTTTTTTTTTTTTTTTTATTCCAAAACCACGTGCTCCATTAAACGCGATGCAAAATTTTTTGTAAACAATCGAGATCGATTATGCCCCAGAATTCGTGCTAACAACTACCTGGATTAAACGCATTTCTTATCCAGCGTTAGCACAAATGCAAAAACGAAAAACGGCTTTAAAGCAAAATGTGTGTATTTTTCAGGCGCATTTGGAATGAATGGGGACAATTTGTCTGACTCAAGGAGGAGGAGGGAGAGGAAGGTCAGATGAGTCCATACAAGAGAGAAGTAAATCATCAACAGGCCTTAGCGGAAGAACAATTTTCATATAATATACCTATTGCGTATTTTACTTTCAAATTAGACATTAATAAAAAGTAATGAAGGTATACTATAAGGCGTTTTCGATTTTGCACTTTTGCTAACGAAATTTAGGAAAAATGCTAAAAAGTCGTTCGTTTATCATGTCCAATTCTTTAGCACAAATTTAGTAAATGCTAACGAAACGTTGTAATTTCCCTAAATGTTCTGTTAGGTTGCTCTTTCCCGTGCTTACCCAAATTTTGGAAAAAGCTAAAGAGAAAAATGTAAACAAATAAGATTGCGGCGTAGTAGTTCGTTGATTTGATGAATGTTTCATTCATGAAATTAGCTTTAAATCTAATTTCTTCCAAATCGATAAACTCCATAACAATAGTTAATCAATTATTTGTAATAAAAACCATTTGTTATTTTTTTTTTGTTTATTCCAAAACCACGTGCTCCATTAGAACAGCTGATCAAAATTTTTGTAAACAATCGGTCAATTGCCCCAAATTCGTGCTAAAACTGGATTAGCATTTCTTATCCAGCGTTAGCACAACTGCAAAAACGAAAACGGCTTATATAATACAGACAATACTAGTTTTGATGTTAAGGTTAAATCTTTAATTTAAATTTAATTTAATCTGAAATTAGAACTGTTTTAAGTTTATATGCGAAGATTTTCTACTTTACTCGAAGATTTATTCCCTCTGTAAAACCACCTCCACTGCCTGCTAATTTAGGGCCATGATTAGTATTTACTTTAAGAAATATATATCATAATATATATATATATATTATATATATATATATATAATATTATATATATAATATATATACTATATATTAATATAATATATATATATATATATATACTATAATATTATATATATATAGTATATATATATATATATACATACTATAATATATATAATATATATATATATATATATATATAAATATATAATATATATATATATATATAATATATATATATTATATATATATATGTATATATAGTAGAGATATATATATACTTATTATATAAGATATATATATATATATCAGAGGCGACTCCAATACTCTTGGCTGCTCGTGGTTTAGCACTAGTTAATATTAATAGAAACGATGCGATCTTTTAACAAATTTTCATATTACGCAATGAATAATCTCTTTTTTTTTTTCCTCAACTTGTTCAAATTAATGAAAATATTACATAATAAATATATAAAATTATTATGTAAAATTGAAACAAAAAGTGTAATATTTTTTCGAATTAATTAAAAAAGGTGAATCTTCGTTGCTCGAATGGAAATAGCCAGGAAGATTGTGTGTGCGAATTTAGATGTATTAAAATTGTTTATATTATGCCTTTGGCATCTCTTATTGCATCGCTTTATGTATAGTTTAATAAAGGCAAGGTTACCATAATTTTATTTTAAAACACACACAATATATATATATTAATATAAATATATATAATAATATTATATATATATATATATATATATATATATATATATATATATATATATATATATATATAACTATATATATATATATATATATATGTACTAGCGGAGAGACGGGAAGTAGTAAAAAGTTACTGGAGTCGCCGCTGATATATATAATATATATATGTTATATATAGGTTTCCACCCTGTCCTTACCTCGTATCGTTCGTAAGATTTTATATTATAACATTGCTTTTTACCGCAATTTAATATTTACCACTAAACAAAGAACTATTACGGGAAGGTAAAGAATTGCCTCCTCTGGGGTCGAACCACCGCCTGTTGCGACTGAGAACGACATACTCGACGCTCTACCACTGAGCCATCCTCTAACCGAAAAGTTAGATTCAGGAACAGTTTTAAGCAAACGAGCTCCCGTCAAGGCGTTATCACCAGGTTTTCACCCTGTCCTTCCCTCGTATCGTTCGTAAGATTTTATATTATAACATTGCTTTTTACCGCAATTTAATATTTACCACTAAACAAAGAACTATTATG
>JABUQX010103616.1:0-18616 GCA_015478945.1 Trachelipus rathkii
AAGAGATAGGAGGAGAAACCGATTCACAGGCAAAACCTTCAAAAGGGTCGATAAAGGTAAATGAAACTTCGTTTTAACGTATATTTAATATGTTACAAACTAACACCCATTCTCCATATTGATCCTTACAACGTGGGAGTGCTTAATTTGCTTTAATCGATATCGAGTATTTTCATAGTTACGATCATTTGCAGCTTCGTTTAACAGAGTGCCGCTCTTGCCAGTCCTAAACTACCGGTAATCTGTTTCCAACGGATAGTATATATATATTATAATATAAATATATATATATATATATATATATATATATATATTATATATAAAATTTTATATATAATAGTATATTTTATACATATATATATATATTATAATATATATATATATTATATATATATATATATATATATATACCGGTATATGCAAAAGTCCAGTTTCTGTTCAGGACTCAATTTTGCAGAAATTGATGACTCGAGTCTACGAGTACTGAGTACTTAAGTTATATGCTGAGTACTTAAGAAGATTGACTCAGTCACGACGCTATTTATATGATAATGACAAAAATTACTTAGGTGTGAAGCGCATTAATTATTTTATTCTTTACTTTTTTTTATTATTTAAAATTGTATGAATTTATTACGAATTGTGTTTACTTTTTAATTATTTTCTCGCTAATAAAGATGTCGTAGAGTGTGCTTTATTTTATTTTTATTTTATTTTTAATTAATTTGTGTATTTAATATATTAAATATCTCTGAAAATTACAAGATTAAAATAAAGCAAAAGCCGTATAAGTCAATACAATCGAATTAACCAAACTAATCATAGCCTTGACGTATTGGTCGTGGAAGTCAACTTAAGAGAACTTACACGGCGTCAAAGTCCACGTTGGGATAAGTTTCGTTAATTCTGTTAGATAAAGTTCCACGGCTTTTATTTTATTTTAACCTTGTGATTTAATTTAAATATATATATATATATATATAGTATCGGATATATACTAATAATATATAATATATATATATATATATATATAGTATATATATATTATAGTTATATATATTAGGTATTATAGGATCATGTCTGTTATCCGCATCCATTTCCATATACATATCGATGCATGGATCCGAACACTTTTTTATTTGATAAAAGTTAGAATTATTGGTTATATTTCCTAAATGTTACTTTTAATTAATATTAACAAGTTCTCGTATGAAATAAAAGCAAAAAAAATTGGAAAGAACATTTTATTCTAATAAAGAGCTTCACAGTCACAAGAAAAATATTTTATATATATATATATAATATATATATATATAATATATATATATATATATATATATATATATATATATATATATATATATATATATATTATATAATATATATATGATATATATATATATATATAGTATATATTATATAATATATATATATATATATATATAGATATGTATGTTATATATATACTGGTGATAGATTGGTTTAGAGCGACAACTATCAAATTCACATACCATATTCAAAACTAGCAAGATAGCCACAGGGAAAGAGGAATTACAATTGCTGGAATGCTTGTGACGCAATTATTTAGGGGCGAAAAATGTAAATAAAAAAAAAAAAAAAAATATATCTGCAAAAACTACAATAGCTAACAGCGAAAAAGAATCACATTTTTGGAATCCTGGTAATTTTTTGTTACGAAAATGGTTAAAAAAAATAAAAAAATTAATATTATTAGCTCCCTGAATTATAGTAATATGATTAGAGAGCCTATTTAAGGAGAACCTTTTATTGAGTTTACTCGATTAAAATAACATGACTTTCTATTAAATTTTGCTTTTTTTTCTTTTACTTTTTTTCTTTTTTTCCTAATTAGAGTTACTCAATTTATATTACTCTTTAAATATCTCTTCATTATTTATATTTTTTTAGAGTATTATTCCTTGTATTTTCATAAAGATTCGGGGGTGACAACCCGTCGGGTAAGCAATTACGCTGATATATAATATATATTTAATTAATATTGAGTAAGGTTCTTAATGATATATATATGATATATATATATATTATAGTATATATAGATATATATATATAATATATATATATATATATATAATATATATATCTATATATTTACTATGAAGCTCCGTGAATGAGTCATTTTTCTCACGTGCTTAACATGTCACCAATTTTTCTTGCACCAGTTTAAAAATGTTTTTAAGTTTGTTTTTTAATCATCATATCATTCTGCTTGTTTCTCCTGCTGAAACTGAACTCTTTTCTCAAACTTTTGCTCCTAATCCTTCCACAGACGGTTCCGTCTCACTATTCATCTTTTTATCTTTTAATTAAAGCCATGATTTCTATTCACTCAAACACATGCTAAAAAGTGAACTGCCTGAAGTTATTCTCCTGTGCTTCTCAAACTTTTTGCATATTAGTTTGCACCTTTTTTGGTGTTTTGTTTCTTTTTTCTTAATTGGTGAAAGCCTGTGCTCGTCCAACCCTTGTCAAAAAAGGGTTCATCCTCTAAAGTCTAAGCTACCGTCCAATTGAAGTTTTTCGAATCATCCGAAACTAGAATAATAGGAGAGAAGCATCTTAATTCTTCTAATCATATCTCAGATGGCCAGAATAGATTGAAGGGATCTTACTCTCCTCTCTGAATCGTTCACTCTCTTCTTCAACGTGTATAAATCTTTTGTTGTGACTTTGAACATTTATTTTTGGAGTTTCTCTAAAATTCATTAATACTGATATTCCTGAAGATTTTAATTTACCTCCAACTCTTTCCACTGTATGACATCTCCAGTATTTGCTCATCACCTTCTTATATTATTCCTTTTGTTTTGAAAAGCAGTTTGCACATTGACAATCAACAGATGTTAGGAGAATGTCCTTCAAATAACTAGACTATTTTTCTAACAATAGCTCAAAAAATTAATTTCATCATCTATATGTATATTTGTTTGCTTCCATACATAAATACCATCGTTTGCAACACAGCTATAATTTTTTCGTCCAAAATATTTTTTGTATTTCATTTTGTGTTGATCTTTCTTGGAATGGTTACATAGTTTCTTTTCTTAAGTAAATTTCTAAGAAGCTCTGTATTCTGAGGCATGTTCGGAACTTCCTCACATCTCCCTATATTCTTTGCTGTGTATCTATAGACGTAATGATCCTCTGTATGGAGTACACTTAGCTCACTTTTGGTGGTTCTGTTCTCACAGTTCTTGCGTAGATATGTTAAGTCTGAGGTTTCAACCAAAACTCATCCACACTATTCCCCTCATTTTAACGTTAAAATGAAGACTGCTCCTCATCTCCACTCTTAATTAACATTGATGCTACATTTGAATTGAGTTTTTGTGATTTGATTACCACACAAATTCTTCCTTCCTCTCTTCAACTCTTTGGTCCTTTCTCTTCACCTCTTTCACCACAGATTTATCCCCTCTGCTCATCTTTCATGTACTCTGTTAGAAAAGTCTGAAACAGACTTTCTTCTTTTGCACTTCTCATCTTCTTTCTTCGACTAATACACATTTAAAAGCTTTAGAATGTCCTACATTATTCTCGATATTGATTTAGGTAGTCTCAGGGGTGAGCTGCCAAAATTTTAGCAGCAGTTTTCTGCTTGGTCATGAAAGTTAATTTCCTATTCGCTTTCCTGAAAATTTTTTAACTACCGATTCTCGAGAACATGTTCACCACTGAGTAATAACCTTCTTCTCGTAGGTGGTTATGTGGGCTATACCCCTTTTTCACTATGGGCGCCAATATATATATATATATATATATATATATATATATAATATATCGATTTAGTGATAGTACTAATTATATTATATATATATTATCTATTATATATATTATATATATTATAGTAATATACATAATAGAGATATATATATATTATATAATATTTAATATATACTACTAAATATTATAAATAAATATACTATATTATTAGAGAGTAATATATATTATATAAAGTATAGTACTATATATGTATATTATATTAAATATTTGATAAATATATATCATAGTAATATCATATAGTATATATATATTTACACATAGTTATATATTAAAATATATTATATTATATATATTTATATATAAACACTATAGTGATATATTATAGTATAGCCTAGAATTGTAGGTTGTTTATTAAAGGGAGTCTGTACTTGCCCAACCCTAACCTTTTTAGAGTACAAATAAATAAATTGTCACTTTTTTTTATTACTCATAATTAATTTTTAAGAAATTCGTCCTTCTCTACATCATGGTGTACTTTTTGAGTTCGAAATTCCGAAAGGTTTTTTAGCTACAGGATATTTTTTATAGGGGTGTCAAACTAAAATATTCATTTCCAGGATAGAAATTACAAATCAACTTTCCAGTATAAGGCACTTCTTATGGTTATTATTCCACATTTTATATATAAATAAAAATTTTCCTTTGTCCTAAGAACTTAGAAAATATTTTAGGAAATAACAAACCCAAAATGAGACTAATTCTCATCAATATAAATGGGATCCAGAGCCGGAGACTAAGAGCCGAAGCATCGGATCTGAACTAGGAGCCAGAAGCCGGAGCCGGAGCAGAAGCCGGAGCGCGAGCCGGAGCCGGAAGCCGACGCCGGCACGAGAGCCGGTAAGCCAAACACAAAAGTATACAACTTTTTTATTAAGAAAAATTTATAATTTTCCAAGGTAAAAATACTTCTGCAAAGTCGAAACTGAAAAATAAACTATTCTGAAATGGAAACAGAGTCCGGAAAGCTGGAGCCCCAGAGCAATGGAACGCTGGAGAACGGGAGCTGTTGCTGTCGAACTGGAGCCGAGAGCCTGACAGATTTTTTATTTATTAATAGTTGGACAGAGGTGAAAAAATAATTCTACAAAAGTTGGAGCTTAAACTATTATTTAAAGTCCGGCTCAGGAGCCAAGAGTCTTTTGAGCCGTAGAGCCAGAGTGCGCGGAACCGGAGCGGAACGGAAGACCGGAGGCGCTATAATTATATAATATTTTTATAAAATTGTCAATTTGCCAAGAGAGGTAAAAATAAATAACTTTTCTAGGCAAATAAGAGATCGAGATCTTATGAAACTATTAATAGACATGGGAAATGATCGAAGTCGGAGCCTGAGAGGAGAGCCGGAGAGCGCGGATCCAGAGAGAAGAAACAGAGAGGACCAAGGAGCAGAGGTAGACACTGAGAACGGAAGGACCAAAGCCGGTAGCCAGAGAGAAGCTACGGAGCCGAGAGCCGGTGGTGAGGATCTGAAGAACATAATATTTTTACAAAGGATAAATTTTTTTGAGCAGATGAAAGTAAAACAAAGTTGGGAGCTGAACAATGTTAATGAAAAAAGTAGCAGAGAAAAGCTTCTAGAGGACCTAGCAAAAATAAGCCGAGGTTTGAAAAAGCAGGAAGCCAAGAAGACCAGATGCCGAGAGACCTGAGAGAGCGTGAAACAAAAAGTATATAAGAAAAAATAAATACAATAAAAAAGATTTGTTTTTATTGTTTTAAAGACAAGAGTTGTTTATTGCCCGAGGTAGACAATATTATATCTTCCCTCGCCATGTAAAAGTCGGTGGAATAGCTGAACTATTCTGAAATTGGCAAGAAAGAAAGTCGTGTAGTCTGGATTGTTATTCCACCGAGCTGGAGTCCGGGATGTGGCACGAAGGAAGCATGAGGCCTAAAAGAGGTCTGCGGAGCCAGAGCCGGAAAGCCCCTGAGCCGGAGCCTGGAGCTCGGAGCTTGCTAATAAAAGAATATTTCGAAGTAGTAATTTTTGCCTTGCAGTTGAAAAGTAAATTCCTTATAGAATAGTTCAATAGGAGCTGAAACAAATGCAAATATGCAGCCCTGAGAGGTAGCTCATGAGAACACTGAGAGTCCGCGAGACGACCACTGAGAAGTGTCGTCCACTGAAGTCCACGCACTAGCCGATGCTCATAATTGGTGAGCTGTAGTCCGATGCGAAGGATGCTGGAGCCTTAGGCTAGCCTGTAGTTTATAAATATATGTAATGTTTGGCCTAATAAATACTGCTTTATCTGTTGATGATATGATGGAAAAGCAGGTATTGTTGAGTTTTGTTGTGTAACTGGGAATAGGTTGAGACTTATTCGTAGGTTCCCGGATGTTGAATGTGCTTACTCTTAGGTTTCAAATGTTAGTACTATTGTAGGTTTCACCCCTTGTTATATTGTTTGATAGGAGTTGATTAATGTTGTTTGGCACGTAAAAATTATTCCGCAATAGTTGAGCTGTACAATTTTGAAGATAGATACGGAGTCGGAGCATCGGAGGGCCTGGTATAGATGGATGCATAGAGATGTACCTTGAGCAGTCGGAGTAATAAATTATATATGAGTTGTTCAACTTTCAAATAATTATATGAAAAAAGTACATTAACGGAGATTTGGTAATTAAGGAGAATAATGATTAAAAGTTCAGGTTAAGATAATTATTAACTTGGGGATATATAGTAATTACTTAAATACTAATATCTAGCGATGATTTAGTGGTTTAGATACTAAAACCGTGGGGGGCCTAGGGATAAAAGTATTTTTTATGCTGAGAGTAAATTCAGTATATATGATATATATATATTATTTTTATATAGTTATAGTATGATTGAGCTACCTAGAAGAATTGCTAATGTTACTACTCGAGTATTTATATCGGATAGTTCAAATAATATGATGTTATATATATATTATAAATATATGGTGCACCATTCATGTAAGGATAGTGTCTAATATCATAGAGTACTAATAGATGCGATATCATTATTTGATCAGAGATCAGGTGAGCACTTTATTAAGGTAGACATGTTTGTAATAAAGTAAAATATATATATATGATTGTTATGATATATATACTATATATGCAAGAGATATGTTCAGGTAAAAGTGGGATATTACATTTATTTATTGTAATGTCCTGGTGATTGCTATATATTCACTACTCATTTTTGAGATTAAGTTAGTGTAACTTTGTAATAATGTATTAGCAAGCATCATTATCTCACGTAATACGTGAGTTTATAGTTTATAAGCTATTTGAGTCGTTGTACAGTGATATATATTCTTAGGTTCAGTATGATTTTATTTCTTTATTGTTATGGTATTGAAATAGCTTAGCACTCCTTAACTAAATTAATATTAGTGTGGTCTTGTTATGAATCATTAGGTAAGGTATTATGATATTATTTATTTTGTTTAAAATTATATCCATTATATGTAATGGAGATATAAAAATACCAATGATAGTTATACATGATGTACGTGATGAAACAAGTGGCGGAGTAGGGCGATCATTACATTTCTCGCTAGTGCGGCACATAGTTGGAGTAATGAAGCTCATATTTTAGGGTGCACGCGCGGGGTAGTGTTAAGAGTAGTCGACAGTTACTTTTGCCCTTGATTAGGCTTTAGTTGGGCTGTTTAGTCTGTGTTTTGCGCTACAGGCGTGACGAGCGTATAATATGAAGACATATAATAAGACCGCTGTAACCTACTGTATAGTTCTTAGTGCGGTTCGCACGTGTGACGTGTAGCGGTGGCCGTATTTATTAACAGCTGTTATTGAACGACTGGTAGGTGCATTATGTTACTAAAGGTGCACGTAATTAAATAATCTTTTGAACTTTCTGAAAAAAAGAGGAAAATTATGTATTAATTCTATTAATATACCTACTTACGAATACCTTAAGTTGTGTATATACTGCAAAAAAATTATATATATTTTACACCTTAATATCTTATGACTTTATCTAAAAATCAATGTACATGACTAAAAAAGACGAAAGCAGTGTGTCGAGTAGGATGGAGTCAGGTGGGAAAGATTTTTATTTAATCCAGTGATTCTCTTATTATAATACATATAAGCTTTAAATCTTAGTATAAAATTATTTAGTTACACTTATAAACTATATGATAATTATTTAATTCAAGTAGAAGAACCTTATTCTTATGGTCATGTTTTGGATAAAAACTTTGTTATTTATATTATGTTGGTAAATAAATTATGTTATATAGGTTGCAATTATAGCTGTTATAGGATTAGAAAGTTTAGTAGCCAAAGGTTGAGGAAACACGATACTATATAAATGTACTATATTCTATCTGAGTAATAAATGACTATAAGAAATGTATTAAATTTAATAAATCGATCATAAAGGCAATGGTACATTCGTAAGTATAAATAATGTTTATATATATAATGAACTTGTATAAATTATTATTATAATAGATAAAAAATAAATATTATATATACTGTATATATGACTGCTTTCCCTCTGGTCTAGGTTATAGTACATATATATATTAAAATGTTTATATAAATGAAAATAAGTATGTGTTTTTACTATTAAATCTACTTGTATAAGCACTTAATGACCTTGTAAAGTAAAGATCGTATATATTAAAAGATAATTAGTAATGAATTGAATCAAATGATAATCAATAGATCAATAGATCACCGTGATAGGATATATAGTATATGGTTAGGGAGGTAAGTGAGGTGAGGTATAGTTCTGAATTATACTTCGATATTTATATTACAATACCAAGACAGTATTAGTATAAAAAATAATAAAAATAAATAAAGAAAAAAAAATATTATTAAGTATTAGCAAAGTTCAACATCATTTAGTCATAAATTAAAAACAATAAGAAAATAAACCCAATAAATTAAATATAATATTTAAGAAAATAAAATATATGTAAAAAAATTAAAAATTAAATAATTTTTATTATTTAATTAGGAAAAAAAGGAATAAAATAGAAATATTAAAATTTGAACAAAAAATATATTATTTAATATATATATATATATAAATATATATATATTATAGTATCTATTATAATGTATCTATTTATATCTAAATAAATATTTTATATATATATATATATATATATATATATAATTGTAAATGTTGTCTTGTATTATATAATGTATTTTTTTTATTTTAATAAATTAAAAGCAAAAAAAGATTAGAAAGTAAGAAAAACAAAACTAAATTGGTTTCTTAGCTATTTCATTTTAACGCTATACATGACATTTGAACCTATTGAAGTTTAATGAAGTAATAATATAATATAAATATAAATATAATAATAATAATAATATAATAAAATAATAATAAAAATAATATAATAAAATCATAATAATATAATAATATAAGTGAATAAAAATAACACGATTATATATATATATATATATATATATATATACTATTATATATATATATACTAAATCTTTATTTCTATAATATATACATATATATTATAGTATATATATATATATATATATATATTATATATATGATATATATATATATAAATATATATATATATATATATGATAAATATATATATATAAACATATATATATATAGGCAAGTATAGATCCCTCACAAATGTTTTATTCAGATTGAGAGATAAATGATCAGGCTATTTGAGTCGTCAGACATCTTCGTCTTTTGACAAGTGAATTTGACTCTCTGCGCACTAAAAATTACGTTGTATACACATGTGTCCTGACATTTTAGACAAATTTGAGAATATACTTTGATGTAACCAATTAATTTTTATTGAGTAACTTCAAGAGCACTATAACACTGACTTATGGAACGCGGGTTATTCCTGAACAATTCACCTACCGCTTTTTTCTAGACCACTTGCTTTCGAGCTCGGGGAGGACGGAAGAGTATAATAAGAGGACGTATGGGTTGAAAGAAGTAATAAAGGTTTCTATATCTTGCGTTCGAAGATAGGGACGGTAAGATATATAGAAAAAACACCCGCAACTTGCCCAAACCTCTGCCACTCCTCACCTGCATTTTCCCCAAATTCCATTTACATCCACTATTGTTCTATCTCTTGACACTCCTCCTCTCGATACTATCTCCTATAAAAGAAAATTAATGATAGAATTATATAGTTTATTAATCATTATATATATTATATATAAATATATATATATATATATAATTATATATAATAATAATATATATATATATATATATATATAATAATATAGTATATACTACGAATCTATGTATGCGTGTGTAGGTGTAGGGAAGCGGTTAGGTGTCACATATGAACACATATTATAGTGTAACCCCCTTATTAACATTATTTATTATTTATTTATTATTTTAGTTTTATTATTATTATTATTAATTATTTCTTGATTTATTCTTATTTTTATTGTTTCCAATAAAAAAAAACCTTCGGTTTTTTTTTTCGTCGTGGAAGTGGGGTAGAAATTCCCACGGAAAATTAAAAGAAATTCCTAGGCTTAGTGTAAAAGCCCTAAAAAGTACCTTCGGCATAGGCGAAACAACAGTTCAGCCGATAGGCGAACATTTGGCAGCCAAAACCCGTACTTTAACTACTATATATATATATAAATTATATATATATATATATTATAAATATGGTATCATATAATATTATAATATATATTATAGTATATATAATTATAATATAATATAGTATACTTTAATATATTATAATAAATAATATATATAATATATATATAATAATTATATATAATGTATATATATGTATTTGCATCGTTGTAATAGTTTTGAAGACCTCTCTGACAAGAACATATATAGTGCTGTGTGTCGGGGCTTTATTTCTATTCGGAAGATGAACGTGTTCTGTTTTGAGAAGACCCACAAAAATATATAATATAGTATATATATAATATTAATAGTATATATATCTATATATATATTATATATATATTATATATAGTATATATATACTATAATATATATATATATAGAATCAAATATATATATACTATATATATATAGTATAAGTATATATATATAATATATATATATGATATCTACTATATATTATATAATATATATAATATATTATAATATATATATTATAAAAAATATGTATATATAGATATTATATATATAATATATTATATATATATAATAATATAGTATATTATATATATATATTAGAAATATATATTTAAATATATATATATATATATTTATATATATATAATATATATTATATAGATATATCTTGATATAAAAGATATATAATATATATAATATATATAATATATATTATATATTAATATTTATCTAATATATATTATATATATATTTATATATAGATATTATATATAATTATATATATATAATATATATATATTATATAGTATATGTATTATATATATATAGTATATAATATATATATATTTATATATATAATATATATATATATATAATATATATATATATATATAATAATATTATATTATATCTATATGATATATATATTATATATATATATTATATTATATATATACATAAGTACATAATAATACATATAATATAATAAATAAAAGAAATAAACATAATAATAATAAAAAATATAAAATAATAATGAATAATATTATAAATGACAAAATAATAAAAAAAATACTAATAATAAAGTAATAATAATAATGAATAAGTTAATAAAAGTAAAAATAAAACAAAACAACTCGAAAAAACCTTTGGTCGAAGTAATCTCGCTAAATTTTTTGAATAAATCGCTGAAGATTTGTTAGAGAAAAATCCCCAAAAATCGCAGAATTCGACTTTAAATAGGGAGAGAGGATAGAAGGGGGGGGGGGGAAAGGAGGAGAGGTGAGGTAAGGTTTAACAAAATGCAGATTGAATTAAACCTACGAAGGTTGCATAAGAGGGTTCAATGGATATATTCTTTTGTCCATAGACAGTTCCTTAATGCAAATATTTAGTATATATCATATATATATATATATAATAGATATATTAATAATATAGATATATATATATAATTATATATATATAGTATATAATATATATATATATAATATATAGTATATATATATAAATATATATATATATATGTATATATATATATGTATATATGCTATATATATATATATGTATATAATATATATATATAAATTATAATATATATATATATCTATATATATATAAATATATATATATATATATATAATATATATATATATAATAATATATATATATATTATACTATATCTATATATATATATATATATATATTATATATATAATATATATAATAATATATACTATATATCGTATATATATTTATATATACATATTTATTACTTATATAATGTAAAAACCTTAATTTCTTAAGTTATACAGAAAAAATAAGACTCTTAACGAGTATTTCCTTCCATATATTTTAAAATACACCCGTAATTAAATTGAGAAAAATTCGGTAACGGAATACAAGTCGTTCGTCCTTCTAAGAATTCGACATTTGTGTGACATAAATTTTTATATAAGGATAATTCGATTGCTTTTAGAAGTTTTTAGGCTGCAAATAATGTTTCAAATAACCCTCCAGCGAAATGTACTAAAAGTGTTATATATATATATTATATATATATATATATATATACAATATATTAATATATATATAATATATATTATATAATATATATTATATATAATATATATATATATATATATATATAATAATAATATAATATATATATTATATAATATATATAAATGATATATATATAAAATTATATAATATTATTTATTTATATATATATCTATACTATATGATATTAATAATATATATAAATATATAAATATATATACTATATTACTATATATATTATATATATTAATATATATATATATAGTAATATATAATATATATATATAATATATTATATAATATAAAATTATATATATGATGAATATTTATATATTATACTCGTCAAAAATAACGCACCACTAGGGTAAATATCATTTGCAGGAACGTGGAGAGGCCCCTAACCCTCTTAAAAACCGCAAACACCAACAACATGACGACAGCACAGTGTAACTATGTAATCCACCTTGCAGAGAATTCGCTGTTGAGTATTGGGTCGCCGTCCACCACGAAAATTTTAGAAAACATAACCGACCGCAATTAGACCTGTGAGAGGTGGAGGTAGGTTATGTCGAGGGTATAATCGAGTGAGGGGATATAATCGAAGCGACTCCGATAAACAATTGAATAGGGATAGTGCCGTCAACTGTAAAGAGACTCAGTTGCGTGCAGATAAGAACAGCTCCACGCAAAGGACACAGTGTACGGAACTTGGTCGACGTTCGGTGAATCGCACTCACGATGTGCGCGGGTGGTCCAATGGTACAGGATCCGACACATGACCGCTGGCGAGGACAAGAGGCCCAGGGAATCACGACACCAGTGGAAAAACCGATTCTATAAGTCTGGTGCATTACGAGAGTGCCACCCAACGGCACGACAATCTGCAAGATACATGCTGGCGGAGGTACAACGGCATCAGGGTAGGACTAATACATGTGCTGTCGAGCGCCCTCGCGGAACATAATTACCTGCCCCCGAGGTCTTCACTTGGTCACCACACACCACGGCACATTGAAGGGCGCGACTGCATTTGCCCAGAGAGCACATCCATTGGACGGTCGAACGATTGGCCAAAAAAGTGTTCTTATACGGATACGAGTCGAGAGTGTCTCCTGTATCTAGAGTATAGCCGACGACCGACGTTGAGATTCACGCAATGCAATTGCAGCAGGTGCGCCGTTTGGAGATGGGTTGAATATGTTTCGGGGAAGGCATCTCTTTATCGGTTCCTACGGAGCTTAAAACAATCTTGCGATGGAGCAGCCATAAGGTATATCACAGTATCACAGACATCCTCGAACCATAAGTCGTGCCATAAGTGCCTCCTTACATACGTGACTCTTTCATCCTAATGCAGGACAATGCAAGACCACACAAGGCCCATGTGTGAACGACTACCTTTGGACGGCTCAAATTACGGTGCGTTGGAGTGCCAGCATATAGTCGCGATCTCAACCCATCTAAATTTGTGGGATTTCAATGACAACGTCTGATTCGACAGCTGCAACCTCCCTTCATGGAACCCGTCCGGCCTGCGACAGGTACTACACGATGTATGGATCAAATCACTGTCCAGGACATTCTGCCCACTTCTCGTAACATGCCAAGACGGTGTCTTGGCAGTCCTCGTGTCAGAGGGGGTCTCACGGTGTTAGACAGACCCAACACCCCCGCTGGCCGTCGCCGTACGTACCAACATTGTGTCGCCTTGCAGCGCCGAATCGTCGGAACCCTCAACTGCGAGACCTTTTGGCTTGCACTTGGTTGTACACTCTGTCCAACCTACGGTTCTGTGGAGGAATCCACCATGTTTGTTGTCATTGTCCAATAAAGTGTTCTCAGCGTTCTTCAACCTTTTCAGCCTTTCCTATCGCGCACGTAGCTTGTGGGCAGTAATGTTGACTGAGTAACTATATATACTAGTATATATATATAGTATATATATCTAATATATATATATATTATATATATATATATATATATAGTATATATATAATATATATATATAATGTATCACATATATATATATATATATATAATTATATAACTATATATATATAATATAATATATAATTAATATATAAAATAATAATATCTATATATATATATATAAATATATATACTAATACTAATACTATTTATATATAATAATAAATTTATAATAAATATATAATATAGTATAATAGTATATAGAAATATACTATTATTATATATACATAATAACTGTATATATATTTTCATGAATATATAATACGTATATATATATATTATCATATTATAATTATTGTATGTATAATATGATATATATATATATATATTATATATATATTATCAATATATTATATATATATATATATCTAATATATATAGTAATATAATACTTAATATATATATTTAGCATATATATCATATACTAATAGATATTATATGATATTATCTATAATATATATATTAGTATAATAATATATATACTATCATATAATATATAATAATATATATATATATATATTAACATATATATATATATATATATATATATATTATATGAAAGCTATGCGACTGCGACGCATAGGAAGATCGCTAGAGACTATGAGGGATAGAGCCACCGAGGCGCGATGAACTAGTCTCAGACGCTGCGCAGCACTTAGAGCATGCGTGCGGGAGTCGACGAGATAATGCATCAGACGCGCGTCTTATCTTTCCTGGTGCTATACTTATATATATAATATACTATAGTATATAATATATATAATATATAATATATATACTAATATATAGTATAAATAATATATTTTTATATTGTATATATATATATTATATGATATATATAATATATATAAGTATATATAATATACATATAATAATAAGATATATTATAATATATAATATGATATATATATACTTATATAAATAATATATATTATATATAATAATAAATGATAGTATAGTATACTATAATGATATATATATATATATAGGTAAATATATATGGTATATATATTATACATCTCTACACCCATACATTATATATAGTACTAATGTTATATAACTATTTTATAGACTAATATATTATATATATATATATATATATTATATAGTATATCATATATATTAAATAATATATATTATAATAATACTATATATGTATATTAATACTATATATATAGTAAATATATTTATACTATATATATAAAATAGATATATATATATAAATATACTACTATACATAGAATATATATATAGTATATATCAATATTAATATTATTAGTACTACTATATTAATACTATATATATACTATATTTATTCATTTTCCTCTCTCTCTCTCTCTCTCGATCTCCCTCCGATCTCTCTCCTATCTCTCTGTGACAAGAGCCGCTCTTCTCTCTCTCGTTCACACTCTCCTCTCTCTCTCTCTCTCTCTCTCAAGTCTCTCTCTCTCTCTCCATCTCTCGTCGTCTCCCTCGGTGTCGTCCTCGTCTTCGTTGCTGCAATGTCCTCTCTCTCTCTTCTCTCTTCTCTCTGCTCTCTCTATATATAATAATATATAATATTATATGATATATATATAATATAGTAATATATATATATATATATAATATGAGTATAATAAATATATATAATTATAATAGTATAATTAAATATAAATATAAATATACGAATATAAAAATAAATCATTAATGGCTAATTATTACTGACAATATGCTTACTATTATATATATAATATATATATAGATAATAGAATATCTAATTAATTTATTATAAGATAATATTTTATTTAACTATACTATAGTATTACTATAGTAGGACTATAGTACTTAGGTATACGATATTATATATATATTAATAGACTATTTATATATATATATATAATAATAATATAATATATATAGTGCATATGTAATATAAATAATAATATATATAATATATATTATAATATACTATATATATATATAATATATATAAAATAATATATAACTAATATAAAATATATAATATATATATATATATATATATTATGCGGTTAGACAAAAAAAAATTAAAATCAGTTCCTGACCTGCACTGATTTAATGAACATTTGGTACAAATCCAAATCTTTGGTTATACCGATAGTATATTTTAAGAAAAAAAAACATCTCCAGCCCACCGGGAGTGGGAAACGTGCTATCGTGATGACAAAGAATGCTTGGTAAGGCGCAAACTTGGGAATTTCTTGTAGCGTTTCAACTAGATAAAGTTGATGATGGGAATGTCCTGTTTCTAGCACGAGCGATTAGGCTTGAATAAGTCGTGCGATTTAAATTACTGGAAACTAAACGTCATGAAACGCCGATGTGTCTCGAGATGGTACTTACTATGGCTGAATCGAATTAAGTGAAGTTTGACCCCCGTGTCGAGTCTAAGTCCCCCTAGAAGGTTGGCTTTCTTAAAAGTATACTTCGCCTTGTGAGTATTTCATATTTTCTTTCCCTATATATTGTTTCCCGATTTTCGCCAAACCTTTATTATTTAGAACTTAAATTAGTTGACTTAAAAATTTATAATTAGTTATTTATGAATAATGACTAAAAGAAATGATATTAATTAATTTATTTATGTGACAGGCAGTTTTACTAGAATTGTTCTAAATATATATGGAATTGCATAAAACATTTCATATGCATTTTTTTTTAGCGAGTTTTGCACGCTTTTTTAAAAAAAACAATATCGCGAATCGTTCCGTTCTTAGAATATTTTTCAGTGCTTGGTGGATTGAGACCTTCTCGCATCCGGCTGGTTCCTCTTGAAAAAGTGTCTTAAGTCCGCCTCGATTCGACTGGAATTAGAAATCCTTGCAGAAGTGAGATTTCTTGAACATTTTCTAGCATATAACCTAGTGAAACTATTTGAAAGTTGTATGTTCCGGTCGAAAGGGAAAAAGTGAGTGACGACGCGAATCGTATGTAAAATTCATTTAATGTAATTATAATAATGCTATTTGATTTAGTTTATAGAGCAGAAGCTCACATTTTAAATGAAGATTATGATAGTGGTATACATATGTCTCTTATTTTTTTCGTTCAGGAAATCATGGTTTGGTTCATAATCTATACTTGTTGAATTATCTTTTGTAAAAAAGTCTAAAGTTGATTGGTCTCTCCTCTGCATTGGTATTTTTAAGAATTGGTATTTTTAACATTAGAGAGAACACAGAACGAACAAGTCGTATATAAATCCATCCGAATGAAAGCAAATATTGCGACAGAATGTGAACCTAAACGATTCGGTTTCACATATCTATATAATATAATAATAATATAGATCATATATATATATTATATATATATATGTTATATATTATATATATATATAGGTATATATATTATCTATAATTATAATACTAAATGCTATAATATAATAATATATATATATAATTATTACATCATTTTTATCTAGATATTGATATATATATATATATATATATATATATATATATATATTAATATATAATCTATATATACTATAGTATATATTATATATTATATATAATAAATAAGATGGCCTAATACTCCATGTTTTTTCACCTCATTTGCATTCACAATCAACGTTCTCGAATGTTATAAATAAAAAAATTTCCGCTGTTGTTGTTCATACTCGGACCAAGCGATCGATGCGATTGACCTCTCCATGTCGCATATGAGCATATCAATGCGAAAAGGTTCGATTGATTAGTTGTAACGTGTAACGTTGAGCTATTTAGCGGCTGAGATCAGCTACCAATCAATTGCATGTACTTACCGGGCCGTCAATGATGCGTGGCTTTGGATTATTTCTGATTTTATGCATCGAATGAACGGCACTTTGACACAATCTATAACTTGCAATCGTAAAGTTGTAAGGTATCTCTTCATTAGTCTTCTTTTTTCCTTTATTTGCTAAGTTTTTTTCTCAATTTATCAAATCATTTTAAGGGCACAGCGGTCAGGTAAGTTTTCCCGAATGGAAGGAAATCGAGGAAGTGTGTTGTCGTATAAGATTGATAAGGGCTTCGCACAGATTTCTTTAGCAACCGCGTCAAAGGGGGTGGTTACGCAAATGGCCCGGACGAGTGACATAACGATTGTTTGTCGAATCTTAGGAAAATGAAGATTGGGTTCAA